>OMNV01009169.1:0-52726 GCA_900303265.1 Brotula barbata | reverse complement strand
TGCAACTGGTGATTTTGAAATTTTTGTGGATGAAAAAATGATCCTCAGTAAAGACATTACTAAATTGTAAGTTACTGCAGATATGATATATTCTTAAATATCTCCAAAAAAAAGTCAACGTTGATAGTTTAGTGCCTACGAATTGTCACGTCTTGATTGCTTCAGTATATATTAATCAATAAAGACTGCTGCTTTGTATGATAGACCTACAAAAATAAAAAGCAAATATTATGTTGTGTAGTACACATTCCAAATATTCAGTTAAATGTCCTCGATGAAGGGGAAGTACTCAACCTTTGAGATGTGAAGCTCTTCTCATATCAAACCATGGAGGAGGCCTGCTGGCAAATAACACTAATAAAAGTAAAATAGAACAAAACTCACCATATGTACACAGTCACAACACCAAATAAAGCAGCTATGATCATTTGAGCATTCCTCCAGTTTCTGACAAAATACGTCATCACAGGAAGGACACACACCCCGAGGGCACCAAATGTCTGGGAGCATCCAACCCCCCAGGACCGTTTGGAGATCCCAATCCACTCGGTGGCTAGAAAGAGACAAACACGTTTTTCAACTTATAGATTCGACAACAACAACGTAAGACACAACACATGAGAAATACATACCCAGTATAATGCTGTTTAATCGATAACCTGAGAAGCCGATTCCCACAAGGAACTGGCAGGCTAGATAAGAGTAAAGGTTAGGACACAGGGCTGCTGCTGCAGTAAAGATGAAGATCAAGACCACTGGGATCTGAGTGGCTACCTTACGACCAAATCTGTAAGACAAACAAAATATAGTGAGATTATGTCTGACTGGATCACTGACATGTGCAAAATCAGTCTATGTTTCTTCAACATGATACTACAGAATAATAAACAGAGATCGGATCATCATGACACACAGTCAGAAAGCAAAAAAAAAAAACATGTAAATGATGGCTTTTCACTGATCCATATAATCCATCATATTCTATTAAATGTCACTTACGATTCAGTTAAAGGTCCAAATAAGAGCGAGCTAAAAAAAGCACCAGTCAGGAACACTGTCTGTGCTATTTCCAGCATGTTGGCTTTGTCACAAACTAGATCAAACTGCAAAAAATAGAAATAATAATCAAGCAAACCATTAACGATCACATGGAACACAAATATATGAAGATATTTGAGATGGTTCAATCATAATTTACATCAGTAACAATGGTGGAACTGTACATGGTGTTGCCGTACACCCATCCGTTCTGGCACCCTGTGGTCTGGTTGAGTCCGTATTCCCTGATGGCGCCGATGTCCCAGTCCACAGGGACAAACATCTGACACTTACTGAAGGCGCCATCCTCCTGCCGGGGCACCGTGAGGTTCAGCTGGTCGGCCGCGGTCAGGTTTGGATCGGCACGGAGGATCCAGTCTGTGTTACAGTGTCGGTCTGGGTCCGACTCAACAAAGATGACACTGGAGAATAAAAAGTTCAAAAGTAAAAAAGGGAAGGAAAGTGCAAAAACGGTGATCTTCTGGAATAATCCAAAATCTCCAATGCTCTGAAGGATCTCTCCAAAATCTGCCATCTTCAGTGATGTGGATCTTTCAGTAATATTTGATCTTCTTCACCAAATGAAGCAGCACTCCTTGTAACCTTGTCGTGCTCTTCTACTAATGCCCACTGAAAGGAGGTGCATGATGGAACCAAACACACTGAACCTGCACAACTGGTGGGTCTGGTGGGTCTGTGGAGATACCAGATACTGATCTAAGAAGGGCCCCATGAAGATTCCTCTTAATTAGTCTATAAAAAGACAGAGAGAAAAGCACAGCATTGTGTAAAACCTTGACTTTCCTACTTTACCGTTGATTCTATTCTAATGATGAATCATTTATGTGCAGAACTTTCTTTCCTGAAATTCATCACAATTTCCAGAATTTTTTAGATCTCCACACAGAGACACAAAGATGGAAGCCTGCCAATCAATCCACCACAATCTCTCCTTCATTCTACCTTCATCATGTTGAACATGATGCTATGTCGCACGTTTGGTTGATGGATGTGAATAAATCAAAGATACTGAAATTCCTGCCTTGCGACAGGAATGTGAGTTTATCAACTTTGAGGTCTGAAAGAGTTCTTCCTATTTAAAACATTTTGGGGTTTTTTGCACGTCTTATTCTTTTAGTTATTTGAAAGCTGTATTTGCGAGCATGATTTTATTTTTTCCCTTCATGTTTTTTTGTCCTCAGGTACATTTTTGCTTGTTTTAATCATTTTTATTAAGTTCACATTTATTTACTTCGTTTATATTTGATCTCATCTATCTATCTTCCATCCATCCATCTATCTATAATGGGATCTGTGACACATCAGGAGTACAAAAGTAATGATGGTAGAGGACTAATACATACAGTACATACATCAACACACACTCCCAGGAGGTCACATCAGTCCGAGGTGTGTGACAGGCTGAAGAGGATCCCTTCCCTCGCATCATGTCCTGTATAGAGGCCAGGCGTTACTCAATGCTCAGACTGGACCTGGGAACCTGCACGGGAGCTTTTTTGTGCCTTCGGGGACCATCATGGATTTGAAAGCTGGGGCCTGGGGTTTCTGCTGGAATGCTGCCGGGTAGGATGGGACGGACTGACTTATGGTCTGAAGAGTGTCAGGAGTGCTGGGGGTCGATGCTCACAGAGGCTCTACACAGTCTCTACTGGGTCCATCGATGAAAACAAAAAGGGGTGCAAAGCTACAGACTTTCACTTTCTACCACTGTTGAAGATGTCTGCACAGACACAGACAGACGGAAATCACGTTTTGTCTTCGTGTAAGTCAAATCTAAATGATTATTATCATTATAATTGTTATTTTTTACAGCACTTGTCAAACTCTGATGACAGCAAAGACAATCTTGGTCATGTGAATGCGTGATGAGTTTATTAGACTGGTGTACGTAAAGAGTTCATTTGTCATCAGATTAGACACGATGTCCATTTATTATCTGTACTCATTTATCCACACAGAAAGGACCACAGTCAGCCCGGGACTCAAACCCACAACTTTCTGACTGCTAACCACCAATCCACCGTAAACACAAGCTTTTTTAAATTAATAAATTCTTTCGAAATTTAATTAAATCATTATAATGAATTATGTGACCAACATTGTGTTTACGTGTAATATCCATGTAATGTTATAAAAACAATGTTGAAGGAAACGGGATCCTGATAACCTGTTGACACCACTGAGCAGAGCCATTAGGGGAGGAGCTACCTGGTCACATGGTCACCACAGGTGTGGATGGTTTCATATTAGCTGGTTTGAGTTCCGCCTGAGTTTTTTTGATGTTCAGTGATCTGTGTGTTGTATATCAAGCCCGGGGGATTGATGAGCACCACGCCTCAGAGAGCCTCTGTCACATCTCTGAACCGCATCGTCACTACAGTCTGGTTGAACGAAGGCTATTGTTTTGGGTCATCTTAGAGTCACTGACGGTCGTCACCGTGGTTGTATCTCTGTAAAGAAAAGAGAAACAATTAGCAAAGAATTATTCCCCCTCTAAAACGTGTTTAAAAAAGAGAATGAGGCGAACGTCTGTACATCGGTGTTAAAGGAACAGGGGAGAGTCAAGCCCCGCCCACTTCAAAAACTGCTATTAAATATGATATATTCAAAGAGCATTTCTCATGCTTTATGTCCATGCTTGGTATCGCCCTGC
The DNA here is from genome assembly GCA_900303265.1 of Brotula barbata. Lineage (NCBI taxonomy): Eukaryota > Metazoa > Chordata > Actinopteri > Ophidiiformes > Ophidiidae > Brotula > Brotula barbata. Next base: position 49,014 of record OMNV01009169.1, on the reverse strand, counting down.
AACATGGATTTGATCCCTCTGCTTCCCAAACATGGACAGTTTAATCCTTCAAAACAGCACTGGTGACATTATCCAGGAAACGACCGCATTAAATTCATCTCTCCCTCAAAGTGCTGTTTTCACCTCTTGCCCTCGGCATCAACCGTCGAATCGGGAAGCTCCATTCTTCTGGTCTCGGGGAGCAGGAAGCTGAGGGCTCCACTGATCAGTGTGAGGCTGCTGAAGAGGGTGATGGGTATGGACCAGTGGTACGTGGCCAACAGGTTGACCATGGGCGCCAATAACCCGGCAAGTCTGAAAGCTATGGAGGTCAAGCCCGTAGCCGTTTGCCTGAAAGAGCCAAACGCAGTCATGGAGACTTAGATTGACACGTAAATGAATACTGTAGATTTTTATGAATGTTTGGTTGAATTACCTGAGAGAGGTGGGAAACAACTCCTGAATGTAGACCATACATACTGATCCAGCACTGGACAGGAAGAACTTTCCTGTCGTCACCAGGGCTGTGATTACAACAGCACTGTCTGGAATGAAACGTGCAGCAGGGAGCATTACATCGCTGAAATAAGGGAAGAAAAGACAAATAAAGAGGAGAAGAGAACAGAAATACACCTTGACTGAACGCCAGGCACAGGAGGCAAACGACACTCCCAACCAGGAGTAACATGATCAGACAAATCTTCCTCCCAAACAACTCCAGAATCCAGATACAGAGGAGATGTCCTGGCATCTCAGTGATTCCAAACAGGAACTGCACCAGGAAGATGTTCAGACCAAACTTGCCCACGTTCAGAATGAGGCAGAAGTAGCCCAGGTTGACTGAAAACCTTCAGAGCACAAAGAATCAAAACATTAGGGCATGTAAACGGTCAAAAAGTAGATCCATACTCCAAAAAGAGCTGAGCGCCACACGTACCACGCCAAAGACATAATAAGGAGATATTTGCGCAGGATTGGTGACGTAAAAAGGGTTTTGATGGATCCTCTTTGGACTTCGTGGGTCTCAGTTACCTGAGGGACGAAGGTAACACACAGTCCTTGTTGGTAAATGTCTATGATAGTGTTTGAGAACATTGATGGAAACACTGTGTCACTGTCTGATGACTGGCTGTAGTTGTGTCATGGACAGACAGACATGGAAACCTGAACCTGTAGTGCAGGGGAAGATGGCTCAGAGGATGCTGCTGCTGCTGTTGTTTGGCTCTAGCTACGTGCATGACCAGACATTCAGCGTGATGAACATCAACAAAGCCCCGTTAACTGATGGACGCCTCAGATCTGTCCTGAGAATCGCCACAACCAAACTGACACCAAACTTTAATGCACCGGTAAAAAAAGGATGACCAACAACACTGTCCCCTCTGAAATTGAAGGTAAGTTTCTTTACTTTTTATGAAAAAAAAACGCATTTAATAAATAATAAGTGAAAAAAAAGCTTGTGTAAAAAACATCTTACTATTCAAGCTTTGGTAACATCCGGTCCTACACTTGTGTGCTTTGGCTACCCGTTAAGGGCCGAAACTTTTTATGTAATGGCTTCTAGATGTCATTTATATTAGTCCACACAAACACTCTCCGTCCATCTGCTACTGGTCCGGCCCGTCTGTCAAATTTTAAATCCCACTGTGACCCCTGAGTCAAAAAGTTTGCACTAAAACATGTACGTTAGGTTAATCACTGCTGCTCTTGGCCCTGACCTGAAGCTGGTCCCCGGGCCCTGATCTGTGGCTGCCCACCGCACCTCAAAGTCAGGATGGGTTGGACGCAGAGGATGAATTCCATTTTGTGAAAATATGTCAACGATTTCTTCATCTTCAAATTTCTTTGAAGGACGGCAGGAAGACCTTTGGCCTGCTCTTTTGATGAACACACCTCTCTGTGTCTAAAGCTGGTCCAATCCGGCCTGCAGTGTCCCTGAGCGCAAGCCTGAGCTCCGACCCTCATTCTAAGTCAATGGTTCTGTTTGCGTTCTTTACGCTGCCTTCAGAGTTGGTGTGCTGGTCTCTTACCTGGTCTATTTTTGAACAGCTTCATTGCTTTGTGATCATAAAGATTTTGTGTGTGAAGTGGTTGGAAAGATGTCACCACCAACACTGAGAGCACTCGAGGTCTTCCCCAGTGGAAGGGGTGGGGGTCTCCTGAGGTTTTCTCCACGTCAGTCAGAACCCAGCAGGACTTGTGTAACATCCACACCTGACTTATCTCATCCAGCAGATTCTGTGGGATCGTCCGTTTGTTGATTGCAGCAACTTTGATTATCAACTTCTTCGCCTCTTGAGTCCTTCCCTGCCGTAGTAACCATCTAGCCGACTCGGGAATAAACCTTTAAACACAAAACATACAAGATGGTCACCCACAAACTCTCATTCAAAGTGTCAGTGTGTCATGATTAACTCCACACATTCATCAGGGAATAAACCATACGCACACACACACACACACACACACACAGAATGGAACTGCTGGTGCTATAAAATTGTGTTGTGCGAGCATTTACAGCTTGTGTGCAGCCTCGTTTTAATGGATGATGTAAATGTGGGCACAGTAATGAGTTTACTTTGCAAAGAATGAACGCCAACAGTGTATACGTACCATATGTAAATGGATATCAGGGCGTGTGCTCCCGCCATGACATACTGTGCTACTCTCCAGTCACGGATGACATAAATCAGACCAGCCATGAGACATTGTCCCAGACCGCCAAAACACTGGCACAGACAGGACGCAAGGGACCTCCTGGTGATGCCGATCCACTCTGTAGCTGGAGACGCAAAACATCTAATTCAAGCGTTTCCTGTGGAGCCATGTGGTGAAGGTCACTGTGTTTACACCAGGGCTGACCTTGATGAACGGATGTGATAGAGCCCCCAAAATGAAAGACAATCAAAGACTGATCAAACCTAACACGGTGGAGTTTATCCTGAATCCTCCGAGTGCCGCCGCGACGATGAACTGCGACACCATGTACAAATACAGGTTTGGAGACACACCAACCACTGTGATGGATATAAGCATAAGGACGACTGGTAACTGGGTGCTTCTCTGACGGCCGTACCTGGAGGTTAGAGAGCAGAAGAACAAAGTCAATGTAAAATCCGCCAAATCAGCAACATAAGCAGAAGTATTGCTGAATTAAAAGCACTTACGATTCAGCCGTAGGTCCAAAAACGAAAGAACCACCAAGTAAACCAGCCATGAAGACCGTCTGTGCAACTTCAAGCATGTTAGACTCGTCACAGACCAGATTGAACTGTAAGACAACACCGATGAAATCATGGACGTGTCAATACAAAGTGCCAAAAAAGCCCTAATTCATAATCAGCCTACATCAGTGACGACAGTGGACTTATACAGCGTCTCCCCGTACACCCATCCGTTCTGGCACCCTGTGGTTTGGTTGAGTCCGTACTCCCTGATGGCACCGATGTCCCAGTCCACAGGGACAAACATCTGACACTTACTGAAGGCTCCATCCTCCTGCCGGGGCACCGTGAGGTTCAGCTGCTCGGCCGCGGTCAGGTTTGGATCGGCACGGAGGATCCAGTCTGTGTTACAGTGTCGGTCTGGGTCCGACTGGATAAAAATAAAACTAGAGAATAAAACTGGAAGAAGGGCATTTGGAAAGGTTAATCCAAACAGGATGAGCTTCTGAAAACAGCCAAAGTCTCCGACAGTTCGTAGAATCTCTCCAAAATCCACCATCTCCACACAGCAGACAAATTTACATGCAGAGCAAATGCAGCTAAGGAGGCTCAAAGGACAGAGAAGTAAATGTTTAAACGTCCGACGCCACACAGTAACTCAATCTGCAGGGCAGAAGACACTTTTGCTTATGGTTGACCAATCAGACGACAATTAAAAAAACACAATATAAGACTTTAAAACTCGAGTTTAAATGGATCCCAATCATGACTTGAATTCCATCTTGTGACTTTATTCAGCTACTAAAAATCATTTGCATACGTTAACCATTTACAACAATGTACATAATTCATCAGGGGACATTTTAATGCTGTTGTCACAAATGGTTCACATTTTATAAAATATGCTTCAAATATGCAATGATTTGAAAAACAAAAGTTTTAAGAACGAAATTAAAAAGTACATGCCAAACCATTGACGTGGCTTTCTGATTAGTAAACAATAAAACAGAGACACTTAGACAATGTAGGTGTGTTTCACCCGAAGCCTATGATGATAAATCTGACCAACACGCACGCACGCACGCACACACACACACGCACTCACACACACACACCCAGGAGATAACATAACTTCTGCCATCTGTTTTGTTACATGTCGAGGAACAATAAATGGAGTTTTGACAGGTTTTGGTTAGAACTGCATACCTTGACATCAAAGCACACAAAGTGTGATCACAAGCCCTGTGTAATTCCAAAGAAGCACATATCATACAACATATGAATAAGGTGCCAATTCAACAAATAATTTGTGCATAATTAGTGATGCTCTAACAAAGCCCAACATTGCAAACCACTACAAAATCATTTCTGGGTACTGCAAAGGATTGACCAGCTTCTTGCTTCGAGGATTATTTACAAATGTGACTTTTAACTCAAAGTATTCTGTCCTGTCCGTGATTACACACAAACCTGAAGATGTTTGTGATGTGGATATCTGCCATCTTATGTACAATATCTTTTACATACACCATTTTCATCAGTACCTGAACTAGGAGCAAGAATAGCTCTTGCACATGGTACAAAACAACCATACAATATTGGGAGTGACAAAAGTGAGCGGTAGGCGAGTGTTTCGAAGCGCAGGGACGACAGTACTGTCAGAACAACATGCCCGGAGAATCGACACGGAAGAAGACGCGCATTTGAGGGTGAAGTTGCTTTGGTGGAAGGATTTCAGTTGTGAGCGATAACACCGTTAAAGACGTTCATTAGCAGTCAACCTGAAACTCGATTTAGGATTCTTCCCAGCTGTTAAGTCTCCACCTGTTCTACATATCAGAATACTTTTTTGTTCTTGGAGAGCACTATTTAGAATGAGAAAATTCTGCCTTTGTGGCCGTAGAGAGGGACGTGCCAGAGAGAAGCGTTGCTTCCTGTTGATGCTTATTATCTCCTTGTCTACAAAGTTAATGGTTAAGTCCACGTTAGTCACTATGTTCACATGCATATGCAAGGCAAAGATAAAAACAGCAAGTAAGCTATACACATGCACGGAAATAATCTACCTGATCCAAGTAAGAGAACGCACACCGACAGTGAAATATACATGGCTGCAGAAATGGATTGCCAATCGACTCGTCCATGTTTGACATTTCAACCTTTTACGTGAAGTACAATCCGTCAAATTTAAACTAGCTAAGACTGCAAGTTTCAAAATGAATCGGGTCGGTTTCTATGACTTTTCACATTTCCTTCTGCAGACACATAAGCCGGAGCTGAAACACGTCCGTGTCTGAGGATGTATGATTTCAGCACTGTCATTCCCTGGTTGACTATTAATGAACTCCTGTTGACGTATAAGCAGAAAAAGTGTTTAAATTCAACCCAAGAGAAATATTACTTGAAAGCTGTGGTCACACCGTGGAAAGCAAGTTAAGCTTTGCATAGTACAAGAATGTTGGCGAGTTGTATGGTAAATGCTGTTTTGGGACAGAGCGGTTACAGCTGTAGTAGCAGTGCACTGAGCGGCTAAACTCTGTGGTTATACCTTAGACATAGACCATCACACACTGACAACAGGATTTATAGCACTGCCTCAAAATGGATAATCTCTTGGTTTTATTATATTTCCAGTTAAAAATCTACCGCTAAAACTTTTACTGTGGAAAGCATGGTTTCTTTAAATTTGTTAGGGTTTTTCTTTAGCTTTGTCCAACAAAGAATAGAACCAATAATCGCTAATCGACTCAACTGTTCATCACACTGTCAAGATGTCTATATTTTCTTACTTAGACTGAAGTTACACTTTTCAAATTCAATGTAGCGTTAAGTGCCACGTAAAGGCGGCACCCGTTTTGTGGCACATTAATCAAAAAAGAAAAAGGCAATCACTTCCAGTAACGGCAGGCGATGGTTCAGATTGTGCTTCTTATGAAGAAGAAAACGAAGAAGAAAACAAAGATGTAAAGATGAGTAGGATCTGTTGATTGTGTTTCTTCTCACATTTATAAGCGCACTGTAAACTTTTCAAGTGTGATTCCTGGGTTGAACCGAGCCCCTTAGCAATGCAGACCACATGCATCCTGCAGTAGTGTCACTCCTGCCAGCTCGACACCTCCTCCACCTCCTCCTCCTCCTGCTCCTCTCTTTGGCAGCAGTGGTTTCTTGAATTGACTACTATGCTGTCCTTTGTCGTTGCTCTCCTGGAGTTAACTGATGCTGAGCTGCGCAAATCCAATCAGTTTGACATCATCAGGGATTTCAGACTCCTCCACACCAGATGCCTGATGGAGTACAAAGAGCATAAACTGAATTTAAACTTTTAACAAATTACAACTGAGCTATCGAGTTCAAATTGTAATGATATATTTTACACATCAGCAAAAAGAGCGACTCATTTGTTGTATTATTCAAATGTTTCAATCTCACCAGTTTAAAGGTCACATTTTTGTTATTTTGAGGATCATCAACGATCTTTTGCAAATTGGCAGCAACTAAACACCGAAAACGAGAAGACGTGTCAGTCACAGACCTGAAACATGCTATGTGATCGATCACACTGCGAATACATTCAGAAAAACAAAAGAAAATTTCCCAAAAAAAAAATCATCAAGCAACAATAAATAACCAACAAAACTGACTAAGCTAACAACAGCATTCACTGTTGTTACTCATATACTTACCAATGACTAAATCCCTTCCATCAACCAGTCCTGCTGAGACCAACTCCTGAGAAACCCCGTCTGCAGAGTCTGAAGAGACAGGAGAACCCACAGTGGAGGACATGAGAACTCAATGTCTGGGCACCCGAGACAAGAGACGCACTAATGATTTATTGTACCTCTGCCAGACATGAACTCAAATCGGATGTCATTGAGTTCCTTCTTGAGGTTCCTCAGTCTCAGGACCAGGCTGATGGGAATACTGGCGTTGGCTGCGGACAAATCCTACAATGGCAAAACAGGGAAGTGGTCACTATGCAGAGCTTTAGACCCGGCTACAGGAAATGAAGAGGTGGGATAAAGCATCAGGATTCACTTCTTCACGTCTGTTATCTCTTATCATGATATACTGTAACAACAATATTTACGTGCCGCCACAATCGTTATGAGTTTTTGTCGTGATGTAAAACTGAAACGTGAACTGAACAAAAGTCATTTAAGTTTTAAGCTTTGTAATAAATAATTTTCAGCATTTTAAGTGTGAATGTAAATGTTTTAAGATGAAGTGGAAAAATTGCAGCATGTTAACAATAGTAAAACCATTGTTATGAATACATTAATCAAAAATTAGGTATGGAATGTGATAAGAAAAATAATAAACAGAGTACAGACGAAAGAATTTAGCAGTGTTGAGCAACATATAACACAAGGTTACAAATAAAGTCAGGAGACAATACTGAACTAAAACAGCTGAATCCTGAACGTAATAAGTGTTGAGTAAAAAGCCCCACTTATATAAAATAAAAGCTGCGATGGGATGGGATTGAATATTCACACTTAAATGAGTGTGTGAACCATTTTAACGACACTTCCTGATCACTGTCCTGTGGGCGATGTGGTAAGAATAACATTGGTGCTACAGTTCCTGGCATGCTGTCACGTATTCCCCCCTCTGAACATTACTGACTCATTAGTGTAGCGTTGCTTCCAGTGCCTGCTGGTTGATGTTTATGTAGCTGTTTAACCCCTCAGAGATCAAACTCCTCATGATGATGATGATAGTCTGGAAGCACCTGTATTCTCTAGTTGCATTACTACAATACTTTGCTTTCTGTGATAGAGTTTGCATTTGAATTTGAAGCCGTTTAGATTAAGGAAAAACTGTGGGCGCATTTAATTTAACTAATTCAATCTAATTTAATCACAAAACATGTACAATCTGAATAAAATGCAACTGCAGTTAAAAAAACTCCACTAATCATGTCTCCATTTTCTACCTTTGACTTTGCATGCACATACTCTGATTTAACACATTTATCAGATTAACCCACTACACACTTGCTTATACAGTCTCCACTAAAAATATTTGGACGACAAGGCCGATTCATTCATTTTTTTCGATGCACTAAAGATGCGTGGGCTTGAGATCAGAGGATGAATATCAGACAAGAGATTTCCTGCTTTCATTTCCTGGTATTTCCCAGTTTTTCAACTGTGCAAAAGCATTGGAACCTGACAGGCTGACAGCTGTATCTTGTTACCCTGGTGTGTCCCGTTCGTTGGAATGTTTCGTCTATAAATAGCTCTGGATGTGTATAAGACGGGAGAGCAGTCAATGCTCAGATTCAAACTTGATGAATTACATGTAGCACAGAAAAATATGTGGTGCTTTGTCAAAAAAAGCCCCAAAACCTTCTTGTCTCCATCACATACAGAGTAATTTATGAATTGGTTGGTTGCATTATTCATTCACCTCTCTTGTGTTAGTGTGTCTGACTTGTTCCATCCCGATGATCATTTTTACCTGAGCGGGGGGTCCGTGTGAAGGACTTGCCGTCTGGGTTGGCGCCTGTGGTGGTGGAGTGTCTTCAACCGGCGGGCCAGTCTGTGCAGGGACCTCCAGCTGTGCAGCAGGTGGTTGTAGAAGGGCAGTGGAGCCCTCTGTTGGTGGGAAAAGCTATGACACAAAATAATGAGTGGGTATTTTTTATTGTTGCATCACCGGAAACAGATAACACTCAGGACAGTCATGCAGATTTCCATGTCAAGGCATTACAGATAAATCAAGATTTTCAGGTCATGTCCACTTCAACTGGACTCACCTCCATGTTTTGGGATCCGTCCTTCACTCTGGGTGACTGCAGAATGGACATGACAGATTGTCAGGATTAAAAACATGCAATTCTACTTTTATCCCCAAAGCTAAACACTGATAAAATATTAGATTGAATGAAATTGATGCATCATGACTTTGACCACGGGGCTTAACTGAAATCACAGTTAAGATTACAGGACAGTACAAGCCCACACCCACACGAGAACAGAGCGCCAGGATGAACACACACTGAAGAGTAAAGGGATCTTGTGGTGTGTGTTCAGCCTCACAAAGTGAACTGGACTGCCTCTGGAGAACAGCCGGACTTGCTGAGTTTTACCCGTAAAGCTAACACGGCGGCCTTCCCCTCCTCGCTCTCCTCGTCCAGCTCATCGTCGCTCCACTCCCACCCGCCGTCCTCTGTCTTGTGAAGACGACCGCTTGAACCTGGGACACGGAGCACCTTAACGGTGCAAAAACAAGTCACAAAGTGTATCCAGCATGCAACTAGACAAACCAGGAAACTGGGAAACACACAAGTCATTGTATTACAACACAGTTTATACTACGTTATCAAAAGGTATCAAACCTTTTTTGATCGTTGTGTTATTGTTGGGCCCTTTTGTAGGAGCCTCTCCTGCAAGTACTCATTGTTCTGTAACAGGAAGATAAATATTTCTTATATGGTTTTTATTTTCAAAACACACAAAAATGTCTCAGGTCATTTTTGTCATCGGGGTTAACGCCTTACCTTGGCTTTTGTGAAAAATTTGTGTTTCAACAATTCAGCAGCAGTTGGCCTAAAAAGGATGGACACGACATGCTCTATGTAAACATCCAGTCAAAGCCAAAAGAAGCATTTCAAATTTGACTTTGATAATCTCACAACTGGTGGTTTGAGTGCCAACTGACCTTTTCTCTGGATCCTTCTGTAAACACATGGAGAGCATCTTCCTGAAAGACTTGCCATACTTCTTCACCATCTCTTTGTCTGCGATGCCCGTCTCCAAACAGGGGGGGTCATTCTGCAGAGTCAGCATCAGCACCTGCAGAAGTGCAAAAATCAGCTTCATTCTATAAACTGTAGCATGGTTCAGGCTGTGAGGGAGCCATTTGAAAACAAAGAAACCGGCAGTGTATTCTGGACAGTGAATGTGAGGAGCATATGAAAGAAACAGTAGGACCCTATGATTTCTACATCACGGAAAACACAGATGGAATTGCACAAAATAGTAATTCAAATTGAATTAACAACTTAATGCATTCGTGATGAAATGACAGAATTTATAAAAAGATGAAATTGTAACGTGCTTAATGTATTTTTTTATTGTTCTGCTTTGTGTTGGTCTAACAGCTCCTTTTCCTCTCTTCTGATATCTGAAAAATTTGTGTTGAAATGTTGATCTATGACAGTTTTGTTATTACCACCAAACAACTTGAAACACAGAAAATAAAAGGAGAGAACAGATAAACAGATTTACCTTTTCTTTTTTATATAAATGTGTCTGACATCATACATACTCATTTATTTGTCACGAGTCTCTAGTTTATTCTAAAAATTTAAACCAGGAAAATTAACTACTAACGTGTGGATTCTAATTAACAAACACAGATTTAAGTGTAATGCAGGTAAGTGCACATGCAGTTACCTTCATGGGTGGATATTTGTGGTACGGTGCAGCACCTGTAGCCAGTTCAATGGCTGTTATCCCAAAACTCCAGATGTCAGCTTTGAAATCGTATCCCCGGACCTGCAGATTAAACATAGGACTTATCAAGGTTTCTCCAGTATCACCAAACAAAAAGGGATTGCAGAATGAAAACAGAGCAAAGCTAAAGCCATCTATCTCCACCCACTTGCTCCATGACTTCAGGGGCCATCCAGCATGGGGTCCCTACAAAAGTCTTCCGAACCTTATTCCTCGTCATGTCTCCTCCTGCTGCTAGAAAGGCACTCACACCAAAATCTGTGTGTGAGCGTGTCGGAGAAAAAAAAAATGACGAGCAAATTTAGTCAACTTTTTACACTGTTACTGTAGTGTACATTATCCTCATTTTAGCAGACAAGATGAGAGTAGGTGCAGAGAAAAGAAAACCACCATACCAGCAATTTGCACCGAACCATCATCCCCAAGAAGAATATTTCCAGCCTTCAGATCACTGCACATAAAGGAGGATTAGTGACAATGTACACCATTATCTACAATTAGACTGAGGTGGGGCTGGGCTACCGTGACCTAATCACACACATTCTTTAGTACTACACACACCAACATGTTGAAGCTGCACCTCTGAACTGTTTTTACACCACCGCATATTTGTTTGCATACTGTGGTACACCACACCGATAGGAAGGGAGTGGGTTAACCCAGCTTGGCATCAGGAGCACAGCGCAAATATGACCGGCTACAAGTGACCTCACACCCTTTACTGGTTAGTTGCAAGACTCGTCTAATGAATTGCTGCTCGAGAATTCACACTCGGCCTGTGTCTCACCAAAAACCACATGTGATTTGGTCACAATTAAGTGGATCAAAATGAAATGAATCCCAATAATGTAGTCCATCACAGATGCCAGCCTCCTAGCCTCCAATTGTTCTTCTCGTGTCCCACCCTACGACACAACCAAACGACCATTTGTGTCCAACTCCACCGGTGTATAAACCCGGTCTCCGCGGTGGTGGTTGAGGCCTACAGCCTGGTGCCACCCATGCTAATTTTGCTATATGACGACCCTGAGCTTGTTCCATCAAAGAGCTATGAATGAGCAGTGTGTTTGAAGGAGTGAGACATTTCAGAACACAGAAGATTAGGAGCAGTCTTTCCTCTCTTTTCCTTGCCTATCTTGTGGTTCCCTACATTTCTGGAAAGAACATTAAAGTTATACAAACCTCCTTAATAATGCATTTCGAATATTAAATATGGAAAGGCTGAGATCTCTGTGACATTCAGAGGACGGCTTGGTACTGAAGCACTCCTAGGTACTTGGCCAACATACAGACATACTGCGACATGACACAGCTCTGCAGCATTGTCACACGTCTGTAATGTATTTAACAGCTTTACCGATGAATCTGCCCGTTCTTGTGAAGGTACTCCAACCCCTCTAACACTTCTCTCAGCATGGTGGCTATGCTGGCCTCATCCAAAACTCCAGTCTTGTGTTCGCCGCGAGAGATGATGTGCTTGATGATGTCCAACACTGATCCTGAGAGGGACACATAAGCTTGTTACAACATAAACTGAAGAGCACATGAATACAATGCTTATCTGTGCAGCGGTTAGAGCCATACTTGACAATCAGGAAACGGGAAGTGATTCATAACAATAAAGTATTTGAAGTTCCTTCATCAGTACAGCCTGTATTGTTCTGATTGAAATTCACTCAGAAGAGAAATAATTGTTTGTTAAAACAGAAAATTTAAAAACGTTGAATAAAAAACTAAATATACTGGATGTAATTGTACTTCTTTTTGCATATCTGCCGGCATATTTGCCATTATGACGAGCACGTCTCACCATGCCAAGCAGAAACCTGATCTTAATAAAGATATGATTACAGTATAATAAAGGGGGTCAAGTCAAAGTCAAGGTGAAGATAAGAGTAAGCCAGACGCACGTGAAGCCAGAAGTTAAAGTTTTGGGTTGGTTTTTGTTATAGCACTTACCGCCACTGAGTAGTTTCATAACCAGCCAGAGCTCATCCTTCACCACAAAGGAGGTATAATAAGACACAATGTTTGGGTGGTGGCACTGACTCATAGCTTGGATCTCTTTCTGCAATGGAGAATCGGTGTGAGGTAAGAATTCACTAGAATGGTGGAAAGTACTGAATGCTGTGTGAAGCTCAGGTCCTACGCAGGATTTAATCCAAATCTTTCACTTCAACTCAACTCAATTACAGGACTGACTAAACACAATCATTGTCCGTACACTTAAAAGCTCTGCTGGGCCAATACTTTGTAACTGTGATGACACGGGTGGGTTACATTTATATAAGCAATGTGTAAGCATATAAGCAACAGATTTTATATAATCAACATGTAGCTAGGAATCCTGGTCTTGTTTTTAAGTATTTTTAACAGCTGGGGTTCATCAGTGTTAAACTGTTGATAATAAGCCCTGTGATCATCATCCTAGGACACAGATTTGATGTTCTGCCTCGTGCTGGCTGATATATTAAGCACGTCGATTCAATTTACATTATAGTGATGAATAATTTGAAAATGTAAGAATCAAGTGATGCGAGTAGCGGTGGAGAAAAAAGCTCATGTGAATTCTGTCGTTTGGAAATGGTTTGGTTTGCGGCACGCGGACTTGTCCACAATATGTATCAATGTGGAGTGATTCAGTTTCATATAGAGCTATCATTCACAAATTCATTTCAAGACAAGAAAGACTGAGATGTGTAGAATTGTGATAATTACCCAAAAAATATTAGGATATCACTTTTAGGCCCTAATTTATTCACATTAGCTTTGCCTGAAACAATGCCCCCCCCTCCAATACGTGGATTATGGACAAATACCATGCTCTTACAGTCACTGCCTGCATCCTCCCTGACGCATGATGGGACACCTGCCTCTGCTCACCTGCAGAAGTCAGGCTTCAAGATAGGTTTCTATATAAATGATCTGAACCCTCCAGCTTGCTAAGCACCACACACACACAGAGAGATGCAGAGTTTCTAACAAACTACAGTTTCATACCAAGAGTTCATCCATGCTCGTTTGACACTTCTCCAGGTTGATTCGTTTGATGGCCACCTTCTCCTTTTTGCGTTTGCAGTATGCAGCCTGGACCACTGCAGTGGCTCCACTCCCTAATCAATCAGAGGAGAACAAGATTGGAGTCAAATCATCCTACAGAGAGCAGAGGACTCTTAGACTAGTGACAGATAGCAGCCAGTTTGTAAATATGCTCTGTGTGGAATGTCTGAATATATATACATCAATACAGTATTTTCATAGCTAGCACATTTCCTGTGCTAGCAATAATAAGCATCAACCACTTGGTGCTGCTGCTGTTTCCACACAGCTGTATTTACATAGCCACAGAGTTATGAACAATTATCAGCCTGTGCAATACTGGATTTTGCTCAGCGTTGTCAATTTTTGACAGTAGGAAAAATCTAATAACGATCAGTCAGACAATACTCAGCTGTATATGATCTACAGAAAAGAGTTTCCACTATAATTGAACAAGCTTGGCGGGCCAACAACAGGGCAAAAATATACTTTTACATGCCAAATATGCATTCATTCAGAATGATCATTTGTGTTTAAGAACCCCTGTGCTGTGCCATTCTGAAATGTAAGTCAGCCTCACTCTGTGTCACCTTCTCCCTCTCAGAGCTCGCCGTCTTTCCAACCGCTTTGACTCGCGAGATACTTCCATCATCATCTATGCTAAACAAATCCAGGACTGTATGAAATGAAGTTGCTGAGCTAGATGAGAGTACGAGCATATGGGATGTAATGATGGAGCGGAACAGAGAAATGCGGGCCTTTATCTTGTACATTTTCTTCTCTGAGTTTTTCTCCTTGAAGTAATATTAAGATTATGATATTTAACAATTCATTTTGGAACCACAATTTGTATTTGTCAGTCACATTACAACCTGACTTTACGATATCTTCATGATCAGTATCGTTATAATGGCTGGACAGAATGCTTCACTCAATTCAAGTAATCAGCCAGCTCGATAATCAATGTTAGTGTTGTTGAACGAGTTTGTGCAAAAACTCCAGAGTCAAAAAAAAGACGGAAAGACAGTTGGGGAAGAAGGGAAAGTGACAGACATGGGGGAAAGACACAAGAGGCAGAGATGGGAGAGAAGTAAGAGGGGCAGGGGGTGTTCATGATGTGTGAGTCTGCACTTTGCACTAACTGTTTAATAATTGAGTGATTAAAAAGCCATGTGACTGTGTTATACTTTGTTATAATTTGATGTAATATTTAATTGTGTGGATTTGAACTACTGATTTGCCAGGTAACCGTAGTTAACCATATAATATTTCTGATGTTTGCTTTAACTTCTTCCAGTGTGAAGCTCGTGAAGCTATTTGTTTGCAAAAAAATGCGGCTCCTTACGTCATCCTCTCCTTGTGATCACTTTTAAGTAATCTACAAGGAAATAACCAAGATTTTTTTTTTCCTGCCGTCTGTTGATGTGACAGTTGTAACAGTCAGGGTTTCTGGGCAGTTAAACAATGCACTTTCTGACAAAGGATGTCTGTAGTAACAGGTTAATAACAATAATCCATTTTTAAACAGTAAAATTCCACTACATAAGACCATATAGACAAACTTATAGATTAATTAAGAACGAAATACTGGAAACATGACCTGTAAAAAGGTATATAGTACAATTTATTTTAGAATATCTGACAGATACCAAATGAGTGGAAAAAAAAACATGAGCCAATAACACATCTAGTTTCCTTGTAAGTATCTATCATTTTTTCTGTACTAGCTGTAACATCAAAAAGTCTGAACATTGCTTTATAAACATCAGTCCTGTTATCTGGCCTGGTGTAAAGAGTGAACACTTCTCTACACCATATCTCTCCTCCATCAAAGAGCACCACCCACTGTAACACTCCAGTCCTCATACAATGCAGGCTAGCTTGCCCTAGCTAGTTGTGTAGCTTCATGCTAAGTAGCAAAGTAGCTGTCTTGCGTTAGCCCGTTAGCTGACAGAAAATGCGGAATAAATTTAAGCGCAGCCAAAAGACAACTCTGTCTAACTGTTATGAGTTGTTCTTCTTACAGCCGTGGGTGCGGTGCTGGCGGGTTGGTGTCAGTGTAGAAGGACAGGAGAGGTTTAGCCAGGCAACGTTAGCCCTGAAGCTAAGGTTAGCATGCTAGGCTACTCACCTATCACCTCGTTCAGTTCATAGTCATCCTTGTCGATGGACCAGGTTTGGGAGCTCTGGTCTTCTGCCATGGCTTCCAACTATAAACAGTGTTGGTAAGTTGAGATAGAGACGCGTTCTTTAACGTTGTGATCTCTCCATTCGGCTCCCGAGATGCTTGTTCCGCTGACAGTCTCGCTGCTCCTGTCAACACAACTTCAGCAGCGGCCGACGCACGAACACCTTCATTACGTCAGAGCTCCCAACGAGGGACGAACCTTGCGCCATATTGAGTGTGGCAATGTGCACAGACTGTAAAACTCCAGTAAGGAGGAAAAACTGTGGATGACTACTGAGCCCTAAATTACTGAAATAACTACCCATTACTCCGAACTACAGATAATGTTCAAATATCAATACAATTACTTTTTCAAGCCGCACTTGTAAAAACTATGACTAGTGCGACCAGTAGAGGGCGCAAATATCCCGTTATTTTACCAACATTTCATCACGTTTAGATTTGTAATTCAACATGCAGGTAAAATTAATTTGATTTAGCAATATCAGATTATAGCCATCTTTGTATGGTTTTGCTGTCCTATTAGCAGTGGAACCCAGTGCTGTATGTCATTTCAACTTTGAAATGGATCTGCTTTACTCATTAGTCTAATGAGACGTATGTATTCCATTTGTTATTGTCATTTCAGTAGACGTTTCTTCTCTCAAATTGAGTTCATTTGTACAGCCCAGTCTTGTATATGTCCCAGTGGGCTTACAGGGCCACAAAGTAACAGTTCATGACCCAGGTAAAGCTTTGTGGAAGACAAGGATAACACCAAAAACAACCTAGGCCTGAAGGGAGGAACCCCCAGAGGAGATCTCCTTTGCTCGAATAACCAGGAGCCGTAACTGGGGAACGAGAAAACTACAAAGAAAGACAACAAAGATGTAACAATACGAGGAGATATATAATACAACTGAGCCATGGTGGAGAGGGATTGTAAAAATCCACCGATGATGTAGTGAACTTAACATTTTGTGAGAGCAGGAGAACAAGGAGTTAGAAGTCCTGAATTAACCTCAGGATGCTGCATAGGGTCATGGTGGTGGGGTTGGAGTGTGAGGAAGGGCCCGTGGGTGAGGATGGATGTGTATGGTGGGACACCGGATCAACCAGTGTGGTTAGGTGGAGGGGTCAGCTGTGATCTTTCAGTCCTTTGGCCACAGCATTGTGAACTTGAAATTACTGGATCAGGATTTGAATGTTGTATTTGTTTTCCTGTCTCATTGTGTCCCTTCTTCTGTCTCTTTGTAATTTATTCTCTGTTTGCAGCCGTGTATCTGCAGCTCATGTTACACACCAACCTGTTCTTTCTTTGAACTGCCTCTTTTATTTTCCCTCTCCACGTTAAGTGTCTATTCTCTATCACAGAGTCCATCCTCGTCTTCCCAGAGAGCTTTAGGCTGGATCAGGAACTGACATTGTGTAATATTGGGCTGTACAACTTAAAATGTATCGAAACAGATGGACGATGCAATGCATCAAAGTGTGAGCCGTGTGTGAAACTTATTGCCAGGAAACATCTTAAGGATGATTTTTTTGTGTGTTACGGTATTTTATTTGATTGCATTTTGTGTTTGTTGCATGATACCAGCACCCGGCAGCTGTGGATGGCATCATTGGCACGGGGGGGAACGGTGGGGCCTGTAGGAGCTTGTTGTCCGTTCACAGGCAACAAGCAAAGACAGCAGCAGAAGTCATCCACCCTCCCTCCGTTTGGACGTTTCATTTGCTGCACCGTGGTTTACTTGGACTGCATTAGTGCATTTGCTGGGTTATTATTGAACCAACCAATGATCAATATGTATCACTTTGATACGACAAACAGACATTTACAGCCCAAGTCGATCAAGCGTGCATCCTCGACGGTAAAGCGTTAAAGCGCTAAAACCAATATTAGTCTGTTCTCCTGTCGTTTTCCATATGAACCACGTGGATTTTGGGAGTGGAGGGCCTGCCCCCGGAAGCACTGCCTCCATGCTGCATTAAAGCTCACTCATCCTAATGCTGACAGAGCACGGGGGGTAAGCCAGGCCTGAAAGGGAAGTGCTGAGAGCCACGAGAGCACCGATGAACCAGTGCTATTATCTCCCAAAGCTGAGCTGTACATGAAAAGGAAAGCAGAAAGTTCATTTCCCCATTCTGTGTAAACTTCTTTGACCGTGAAGTGTGTGGACATGCACCGTGCCAACGCAACCTTTTGTTAAAATGGAGAACAGCACATTTTTGTGAAATAATTCCGCGCATATCTGTGCTGTGCAGAAGGATGTTATAGTCCAATCTGGTCCATCATAGAACAATAGATTGGATAACCCCATTCCGTGTGGGATTATTTTGCCCGGTGTGAATAATTGTCTTTAATTGTCGTGTTTTCATCTCCTAGTTAACAAACGAGCAGCATGTGTACTGCGAGGCAGCATCGTGTTCTGGGGCTGCAGATCATAAACAGATCCAAACATAAAGACGAATCTGCTGAGGCCTGTCAGAAAGATGAAGAAGAATTTTCCTTCCAACGTGATAAGCATCCAAAGCATACAGTCAAATAACAAGGAATGATGTGTCAGGGTCACAACCCAGTCCACAAAGGGTAACAAAACACTAGGAAAATATACTCAAATGATATTTTAAATCATAGAATTAAACTGAGCAGACTTTTTGTTGTCTGTGTGACTTTGGAATTTTAACAGCTGGGGTCACAATCTTGTAAGCTACGCTAAAAAAATGGTAAATTCATGTAAAAACCATATTCATGAGCACGATTTTACTTGCTTTACGATTTAGTCATTTATTCTCTTAATCGGTGAATCATGAGTATATCACATTTATTACTTTTACTTTCGATTTTAGGTAATTCCCCTATTTTTTTTTTTGTATGTGTCCTGACTTGACTTTGCTTTTTTTTTTTAAACCCCTTTCGTTTGTTTTCCCTATTTTAATAAATGCAAAGCACTCTTGAGCTTCGTTTTCTGATTAGATAAACGGAGTTGATGGATTTAGTCGTGAGGATGAAATCTAATGATCCTCTATTCAACTATTCCAAAAATCCCACAAACAGACTAAGTGGGCCAACTTCCTGTGAGGAGCTCCTTGGATGAGCTGAAGTTGAATCCATATCAGCTCGCTCTTTGTGCCTTTGTTATTCCAAACAGTTTATTTACATAGTTTGTTCCCGGGTGAACCTCCCTGTCTGTTTTGGCACACAGGCTGCGCTCCTTGTTTTCCGCCCTGCTTCAAACATTCCAGTATATCACAGCTGCTTGGACCTTAAAAGAATCCACCCTCGTCACCGCCACTAAGTGTCTTTTCTTTTGCACTTTGCAGACTTCCATATGCTGTGAGCGCTGCGTAGTGTGTGTGTGTGTGTGTGCTCAGTGCGCCTCTGCTGCTGCTGCCGGCTGTGACATCATTGCTGCAGCTTGCAGGGCCGGTTGGTCAAACCGGTGTTGGCTCCGATCAGGTTGCAGGAGTTTACCCAACACTCTCACCGCCCTGCTGGGTGTGTTTCTCTGCTGCGCTCCTTCTCCGCTCCACATAGCCAACACCAAACTTTACGCGCCGGGTGACGCACGTGGAGAGACGCAGCACCTGTACGTGAACATTTAGAAGCAAGTTCATCCAGCGGCAGAATAAAAAAAAAAAAAGACAAGAGAGGACGATGGAAACGAACGGAATCGAAACGAAACAAGGTAGGACTTGGAATCCGTCAGACCTGAGGCGTCCGGAGCCGGATGGCGGGGAGATTTACGTGCTTAGTTTGGGGATTGTTGCGCTCGGTGAATGCATTAAATGAGAGCGATTCAACCGGTGGTTCCCCTTCCCTCCGTTTGAGTTGTTCTCGTTCTAAGTGTCTCCTGTTGTGAATATTCTGTAACATAAAATCAGCTGCAGGTATTTGATTTGTCTGCCAAAAAGGTGTGGCTCGCTGCTCAATCTAGCTTCATCCTCCAGGAAAAACACAAGAAGGAAAACAGAAACTTGTTGCTTGTTATGTGCGTTAACCAGTGATTAAAGTGTTGGACGGTGAAGGCGGTCAGGTTAGATCAGTAAAGGATTCAATCTGCCCCACTACAGCCAGGGGTCATTTATTTATCCATCAGATCTCAAAGGTCCCAAACTTTGACTTTCAGGTCCTCATCAAGTTCGTGACCTCTGTCGAATCGAATGTCAGCTCGACTTCACAACAATTTACAGTTCATTTACTTTCAAACACAATGCTGCCACGGTGTTTTGGTTTTATTTTGGGGCGGAAGTCACAGCGTCTAAAATGAGATTTTATAATAATAGTAACAGTAGTAATATGTAAAGTACGTTACAGACTCTGAGATTTGTATTTATTGTGTTCGCTTCCATATAAGGTGCACATTATTATACGCGTTAATATAAGCACCACACTGTCTATTTGCACAACTGTGTAATGTGTCGTGTGTGTGTAGTGCTGTCAAAGTCAAAGCTCGAGTGGATTATAGGGTCTTGTGTCAGTTGGAGTCTCCAGGCGGCAAATGTGTGACTCAAGTCCAAGTCTCGAGTCTGCGCCACAAACTCAAACCATTTATGGACGTTTCACTGTATTATTTTTACGGTTATTTATCAAAGAAAGAAAGAACTACACTGTTCAAACGTTCACTTGCAATACCGCAATATCACCACTAGATGGAGACCCTAAGGCTGTTTGTCCACACGGTATCTCAGAGCTGCTTGAACTTTTAATGCTGGAAAAGCAATTTTACATACATTTACAAGTTTTAGGTTTTATTGCTTTGTTTGTAGTTGATGCAGCAAATCCATCTCGTCATGCCATCTTGTTTGCAGATGCTGATTTCTAGAAGATTCATTCATAATATTCAAGACAATTTTTAATGGAAACAAATCTCACTGCGCTTGCTGATTATTTAAATGTATTTTTTTCTTGTTACGGTTTGTGAAGATGCAGATATTTTGTGTGTTTCTATCACATCATTTTCAGCATTTTTCCCTTCAAAATTAAATAAAACTATGAAAATCTTAAAATCACTGGTCAAACAACAATTTACAGTCTATACACTTAATTCATTTACATTCCAGCACTAATTTCCTTTGAAGCTTAAAATAAGACATTTTAAACGGAGACTTTTATGTGTCACATGAAGGCTTAACACTTGAGGCCTGAGGCCTTGGGCTGCACTTCACTTTTATGCAAATGACCTGTGGTCAGCTGACTTCCAGCAGGGAATGTTGAAGGAAATGGGAGCTGAACTTTGAGAAGTTTGGCACACACACCCGTTTGCACGCTGCTTGGTACCTCCGCCTTGTGAACACAGTCAGGCTGTTGTCGAGTAGCTGAAGGCAACATGCAATGTTTGAAAAGACAACCAGAACGCAGCAGATCAGAGGAATTACTGCAACGTGCCAGGAACGAGAAGATAACACAAATTAATGAGAAGATCCTAGGTAGGCCGCCGAATGTTCTGAACAAACTCCGTTTACAGGCTGCTCTGTCACAATGTTCCGATGAGGAGCCATGATCACAGCGGACTGTCTATCTGTCTGTCTGTTTCCTTTTGTTTCGTCTTTGGACTTTCTTTTTGAACTGGTCTGAATGTTGCGTGCTCTCACGGTGTCGTTTGTTTCCTCTGACTGCTCTAGTTTCGTCTCACCTTGCCCCTCACCCGCTGAACGCTGGGATAGAACCCAGCCCCTGCACACACGGGGGGAGGAGAAGCATTGGTAGAAGATGGACGCAGAGAATGACCTTGTTGTATTTTGCTCTCTCAGGTATGGAGGGAGACACGGACCTTCGGTTTCTCCTGCAGGGCGGAGACCTCCTGAAGGTCCGCTCTACTTCCTGGAAGAAGACCCGGTACTTCAGACTACAGGAGGACTGCAGGACCATCTGGTACGAATCAAAGAAAACCTTCAAGTCAAACCAGACCTGTGAGTTCTGACCCAGCATCTCTGCATGTGCCTGCCACACGCCACCATGATCCACCATAATCTATGAATGAATGGATACGTGTCTGTCTTTTTAAGAACACTCTCCTTCCTGCTGTAGCCACACGGAACTGATAACCAACAACCTCAGTGTGAAATTCTGAGTAAATCAAAGAGCTATAAAAGACTACTTCTGACCGTAAGACCTTGATGTTATCGCGTGTGTTGTGGGTGTGGCAACAGTCTGATATCGGGTCCTCCGTGAGACATTCCCTTATCAGTGGAACGCTCACGTAGGGCTGTCTCTGTCAATCAGTTAGAAACAACCAAATTAATCGTTGGTTAAAATGATACCTAATCGATAATTTGATAAAGTGGCAAATGTCCCGTTTACTGGTGTAGTTTTTTATTAGGGACAGTGTCTGAAAGGGCTTTACAGGCCCACACATAGAGGGTTCCTGAACCAGCACGAAAAACCTTAAGGAAAAAAAGGAAGAAAGCTTCAAAAGGCAAATTAAAAGAGAAAAATAAACAACATTGGAGGGATGATATTAGAAAATAACATAAATACAAGACTTCAGAGCGGATTCGGTGAGAGAATCTTCGACATGTCTTCACAATCATTTAGAGAGAGGCAGAACAAACACAGCGGCTGAATAAATACAACAAGACCAACACGTTATTCAAAGGTGGCACAGGACTCCATGCCAAGCAGACACGTCAAAGTGGAATCCGAGTGCTGCAGTTTTTTTTAGGATTTATGAATAAGAAACATACAATAAGTTACATTCACTCTCTCATCGTCACTGCATCTTAAAGGGAACCATTCCCCGGTCTCCGTCGTAAACGGCGATAGAATATGATTGTGATGATTTGTTATTAAAATTGTTATCACTTCCTGAGATATCAGGAAGTGGTTTAATCGGCGAAACGATCAGTCGGTTCATATGCAAAGTAACTGATAGTGACGGCCCTGCGGTCGCGGTGACGATGTAATTACCCTAAAATCCTCCATCCTCAGTCTCCCTGAACGACATCTCCGCGGTGCGACTGGGCCGTCAGTCAGAGGGCTTGAGGAAGTACACGGACGAGCAGGCGGAGAGCCGCTGCTTCTCCATCATCTTTAAGGGCCATCGCAAGAACCTGGACCTCATCGCCAGTTCGGAGGCGGAGGCCGGGCAGTGGGTCAACAGCCTGCAGAAAATCCTGTCCAACATGGGAAAACTCAACCGGCAGCAGAAGACCGAGCAGTATCCTTAACGAACTCTGTCAGAGAAAGGTCAGTACCTTCCACTGCACTCTGCGGCTGCATCTCCTCTGACTGTCCACCTTTTAGGAATACAACATAGATTTGTTCATCTGAGATCACTGTAGGATTTCCTTACATGATCAACACCTCAGCTGGATCTTCAACTGCCTGAGGAAGGCGGACAAAAACAAGGATGACAAGATGAGCCAGTCCGAGGTCAAGAACTTCATGCACCTCATCAACGTAGACGTGGATGACGAGTACGCCGAAATGCTGTTCAAGGTGACGCCGGCAGAGCTCTGTCTGTGCAGCCACAAAACGGTTTAGACTGGGGTTTCTGTTGAAGAATTCTAGAAAATACAAAGTTAAATCCAAGTTTTGATGATAAATTATGCAACGTAGCTCCAAAAGATTTGAGATTAACTTCACAGGAATAAACTTTGTGCATCATCTGTCTGTTTCATGTTTCCATCAAAATAGCAATGCGACGGATCCAAGTCTGGATATCTGTCCGGTAAGGAGCTGGAACACTTCTATGACCTGCTGACACACCGGGAGGAAATTGACACGATCTACGAAGTGTACGCCAAAACCACCAGCTTCATGAGCGCCGACAACGTGGTGCAGTTCCTCATGAAAGAGCAGAGACAAAAGGCCACGCTGGCCGACGCCTACAAGATCATCGAGAAGAACGAGCCGGACGAAACAGGTCAGGACTGGACATACATTTGCACATTTGTGTTGGGGGGTGAGTTTATTTGTTACAGATTTTTATTCTGCAGGCAGGCCGCTTACAAAAGAGCGAGACGCATCATTAATGATTAAGCCAGTAAAGTGAATCTCTGACGTCATTTATAGACATTAAAAGACGATAAAACGAAGAACACGGTTTGCAGCAGAAACAAGTGAAGGACTTCTGTAACCGTCAATGCATTGGTCGCCGTTGCGGTCGTGTATATTTGGAAACCAGAGAAACCCTCTCACCTCCACCCACTTACACGCCTTAATGGCGGCGTGGACAAACACCAACACAAACGCCAAGTGCACGCAGCCACCGATAAGGTTGTTTGCAGACGTTTGTCAGGTTGGAAGGGGGAAAAAGTAGCAGCAACACCTGGGAGCCCGATCTGGCTAAATCAACTCATCAATCAGCTCGTCGGAGTCTCGACAGTCTGGCACCGCACGTCAAAGTTTTCAGCCTAAAATATAACTGGTAGAATAAACACACAGATACAAAGCAGCATTAATTATTTACACAGATCGTCCCGCCTCTTGGCACGCACGCACAATTAATATTAACTCAAGAGCAGCTGGTGATCCATAGAAGGGGCACAGATCACCTGATGATCGCCGGATCATCCCTGTTTGAACTGTTAGGGATAAGGAAAGTCTTCATCTGGATTATCACAGATGAACAAAGCCGTGACTTTAACCTTCAGATCATCTGTCCTCTGTTTGCTCTCAGCCAAGGCAAACAAGCTGCTGTCCAAAGATGGATTTCTCATGTACCTGCACCAGTCAGATGCCATGATCCTCAACCCAGAGCACAAGGATATACACCAGGACATGAGCCAGCCCCTCAACCACTACTTCATCTCATCCTCACACAACACCTACCTCAAGGAGGATCAGCTGAAAGGACCCAGCAGCACGGAGGCTTACGTCCGGTAACAGCTTTCATCCCGACTGCATTTGACAACGTCTACCCGAAGCCTTTCTTCATCCTTTCATTCATACATGCTGTCCGTGTCCCAGGGCTCTGATGAAGGGCTGTCGCTGCGTGGAGCTGGACTGCTGGGACGGCTCCGATAACGAGCCTGAGATCTACCACGGCTACACCCTCACCTCAAAGATCCTGTTCAAAGACGTGATCAAAGTCATCAAAGACTACGCCTTCAAGGTAGGCTCTCCTCTCTGGGTCTAAATACGCAGCGACATTCCTCGTTTCCAACTGTCCAGATGTTGAGATGTCTGATTAGACTGACATCCAAAGGAAAATGAAAAACAAAACCCAATCAATCTCAGAAAACAACTTATCCAAGTGATGCTTCGGCCAACATCTTCCTTAAGTAAAACGCGCTCAGTTCAGTAACTTCAGCATCAGTCAGACTTTCAGATGTTCAGCACTTTAATACATATTTAGGGTATTGAGGTCACGCTCCAGTTTCCTGTCCGCTTGCCCTCAGAAATCTGACTACCCAGTGATCCTGTCCTTGGAGAACCACTGCAGTGTGGAGCAGCAGGAGGTCATGGCCCACCACCTGCGCTCCATCCTGGGCAGTGCGCTCATCACGTCCCCCCTGGAGGACGGCATGCCAACAGAGTTCCCCTCTCCTGAGGTTGGTGTCCCCTCTGGTATCTGGTCTGACAGATTTTACTTCATGCTTGGTGCAGCAGTATCCCATTAAGCCCGAGGACCCCCTTTTGTTCTCCAGGAGCTAAAGGGCAGATTCCTGATTAAAGGAAAGAGGTTGAACAAACTGGAGGTGAGCTTTGCTGCTGAGGCGGTGGCTGATGAGGACGAGGACGTGACAGAGGAGGAAGAATCAAACGATGACGAGGAGGAGGAGGAGCAAAAGAGAAAGGTGGGATGACACCGTGACTGATTGCTCTGATGGAGGTGGCTCAGTGATGGCTCTTTGTCGTGAAGGTCATTTCATTGATTTACCTTTACTCTCAATTGTGCTCACAGGGCAAAAAGAAGCTCAAACTGGCCAAAGAGTTGTCCGATATGATCATCTACTGCAAGAGCGTCCACTTCAATGGATTTGAGGAGGCCAGACAAAACCTGAGCTTCTATGAAATGTCGTCTTTCAAGGAAAAGAAGGCCATGAAGCTTGCAGAGGAGTCAGGTGAGAAATCCATGAAAGGATCTTGAGGTTTGTTGTAGCCGTGCTCCACTTCGGTCAATCAGTCGTGAACACTAGTCACATATTTTGATTCATTTCCGTCGATAACGTTCTTTTTTCTCGTCTTCTTTCTAGCTAATGACTTCATTCATCACAACGTGGACAAACTGAGTCGCATCTATCCAGCGGGCTCCCGGACCGACTCGTCCAACTACAACCCAGTGCCCCTGTGGAATGCCGGCTGCCAGATCGGTACACTAAACACACGCGGCACACAGAGAAACTTACCAACGCCTGCACTTGATGCAGTTTCTTGAATCTTGAAGACGTTTGTCCTTACATTGTTCGTCCTTCTTCCCAGTGGCCTTGAACTTCCAGACGTCCTGCCAAAACATGGATGTGAACCAGGGCAGATTCGTGGTGAACAAGAAGTGCGGCTACGTCCTGAAACCGGCTTACATGAGGACCCGAGGCTCAGAGTTTGACCCCATCACCCTGACTCGAGGAGACTGGCTGCAGCCGAAGACGCTCCACGTCATGGTCAGGCTCTCGACAGAGACACGGATCACGCCTGTTGTTCTGAAGGATCACGGTTCACTGACATCACGTGTGCATCTGTCTCCAGATTATATCAGCCCAGCAGCTCCCCAAAGTCAACAAGAAGAAGTCCTCCATCCTGGACCCTCTGGTTAAGGTTGAAATCCACGGAGTGCCGGCTGATGTTGCTGTCAAAGAGACCAATTATGTTGAGAATAACGGTACGGTATCTTCCTCTGCCACGTTTCTGTCCACCGGCTGAAAATGCTGAGTACCAACAGTGTATTTATCCTTCAACAGTAATCCGTAACGATCTCTCCCGTTTAAGGTTTTAACCCGGCATGGAATGAAAACTTCCGCTTTGATGTGTACGTGCCTGACCTGGCGCTGGTGCGATTCGTCGTAGAAGACCATGACTCCACCTCTGGCAATGAGTTTGTCGCCCAGTTCACGCTTCCATTCAACAGCTTACAGATGGGTAAGTCCGGGGTCGTGGTCATTTTGTACTTGGACAGAAGGGGCCGGCCCAACACTTAATGAATCAAAGGAAGAATGATGCATTTTGTGCTCCAGCATAGAAAACCTGCACCCAAATCTATTAGCGTCTTCCTTTTTTGTTTTTAACTCACACCACTGATCACTTCCTGACTGCTTTTGTTTCTTGTGTCCCTCCCAGGATACAGACACGTGCCTTTGCTTAACAAAAATGAAGACGTCCTCCCCTCCGCTGGACTCTTCGTGCACGTCATGGCCGTCGATGCTGAGTGAGATGCCACCAAACGGCTCGTTTCTCCGTGTGACACAAACAGAACCATCATTACAAAGCCACACTGTTAATAATCTCTCATTACTTTTGATGCAGTTTCTCACGTTCATGAGCGTCTTGGCTAAACTCAGCAGGTTGAAGCAACTGGAGGATACGGACGAATGTCAGCCGCACGAGCTTACGCTAACGATCTTAGCAGTTGTGGCCCATAAGGACAAACGCGTATATTGGCACGTTAAGGTGCTTTTTACTATTAAGCATTTAGCACAATGGTTAACTGTGTACATGTTGAAATGCTGTTGTGTTAGCATCTCCTTAATGTTTGTGCTTTGTCCTTAGTGGCCACAATAGTTTTGGGAAATGGGTACACATGCTACACACAAATACATTAACAGGTTTTGCGAGAATGAATTCTACTACGTATGAATCACATGACAGGGACTGATGTATAACCAATTGTAATATGTTTTTATTTTGTTTTTTCGAAAATCTTTTCTTTTTCTTTTTTTTAGAGAGTTAAGTCTCTCATTTCTGGTCTGTTCCATTTTAGCCAAATCCTTTCATTCAGGACTCTCTTAAGATAAACAAAAGCCAACATCAAATGTGCTCAGTTTTGTTGTTGTGATCAGTAATTTTATTCATTAACGCTTCATTGTCATGTAACATCATCTGAGTACGCTGCTTTTGTGAGATCTTTTTGTAAATGAAGATGTTTTTAAAGTGATCACTGGTCTGTGTCTTTTTATTCCAGCATTTTAAAACATACGCAGAAAGGTAATATTACCCCAAAAATCTCATTTTGGTAATAAGAAAAGTTCAAAATAATCATCTGATAAAAAAAAAAAAAATAAAAAAAAGATAATTTAATGGCGAACCAACGGCTCTCTAAGATGTACAAGACAGAAAACCCAGACCAATGATTGTTTAGGGCATCATCATGCCATAGGAAAGGTTGTAAATAAATAACTTTTAAAAGCGCTGTGTTCAAACACCAAAAGAAAGCAATCTTTTGTTTGAACCAAAAAAATAAAATCACAACTTTGACCTTTGGTCAGGACACACCTTTAGTAAACAAGTCTGACTCCTGGCCGAATGAGGTCAGACTGCTAACTGTTTCTACAGAAAGGTGGAATGAGATATTTAAACCTACAGACGTCTTTATTCAACTTGCTGAAATCCCCTTAAACCCCAACAGAATCTATAAATTGATATAAATCACTTGTCTCAGGCATTGAAGAGATTTGACATGGAAAAAGAAGTACCACCAATCACCACAAGGGGGAGTCAATGTCAAACGTGACTGTCACGCACATTCCGTCCAGGTACTCGTTTCCCACAGCAATCTAAAACATGTTTGGTTGACACTGTTGTGCTGCAACAGAATACTGTGATTCAGAATACACACAGGTTACAGAAAATAAGTGTCGATATTCCAAAGCAGCCATTTTCGCAATGCAGTCATTGGAGAATCAAATCTAATCTAACTAATAAATTTACTCAAAAAAGAAGATAAAAAAACAATATGGAAAAGATCAAGTAAAAACAGAAAATAAAATCTGGTTATTTCTTCAAATCAGTCTAGTCCTACTGTTAGTGGTAACCTAAAACGCAGAATATTGATTGACCGTTAAGTTTTCCACCCGTCTTGTTTTGAATCAGTACCGGACGCCATTTCCGTATTTTCATCTCACCCAGCCGGCACCAGGAAGTCCCGCCCTACACTGCCTCTGATTGGCTAGTACTCACTGCCTTCGTTTGTCAGGTCCTGGCAGCTAAGTAAGAGGTGGTTAGGGATTGGGTAAGAACATCGGGGTCAGAGCCAATCAGAGGCAGAGTAGGGCGGGACTTCAGCGCTCAATGGACAGCTGGGTGAAAAATGGAAACGGATACAGAAATACAGGCGAGAGTGGGAAGATTCAAACATTCAGCTTGATGGCGTCAGTGAAAATGAATACAAAGCCAACTGTAACATTATGTTGGTGAATGTTTTCTTTGTTCCATGGCGGCCTGGCAGATGTTAGGCAGCACGACTCAGGAGAGCTACATTCCCTTAATGCCAGAACCCAAAAGAACCGAGCAACAGTCTGACAGTTCATCTACCCCGAGTATAAACTCTCTATCTATCTATCTCTCTAGAGACAGTAATGACAGTGTTTTAATCTGCTCAATGATGATGTCATGTTCTGATCAATTACATTTATCACTTTGTAGATGTTAGCCCATTTCAAAATTATTATATGTACTGAGATTTGATTTCTGTTTGAATGCAGGCTTCCCCTGGCTTTGTTGTTTACTGTTTTCTTTACTCGTATTTCTCGTTACTCTTTACTTGTATTGTATCAGAGACTCTGATGGGTGGTGGACGGCTTCCTGCGTTTTGTTGTGTGGAATGTGTGGATTTTACTGGCAAATGCAGGCTGGATGTCGTGGATGTCGGCTGAATATTACAGCTGTATTTGAACTTAGGTGGAGTATAAAGTGTCATGGGGGATCGATCACAAGAGAATAAATGAATAATAAGGGGTAAGGGGTTGTCACACTCCTGTTGTGTTCATCACAGCATAGTCTGGGGCATAACAAGGCCGTTTGAAATGTCCCATAATTATATCTGGAGGGTGTGAGGACTGTAGTGTTTGTTGCCTAAAACAAACCTCCGATAGTTTCCTTCTACTACGAACAAACACTGTGACAGTCTCGTTACAGGTAATCTGGCATTTCATGTATCCATTCCTGTCATCATTCATCACAAAGTGGACAAGACAAAGACTTTATTCAGGGCAGCAGTAAAACAGATGTTTGCCAACCTCTGACATGAAGGTGTGGACAATAGTGCAACATTAACGTTACTGGCAATATGGAACACGATTCACATCTGAACACGTTCTGTTATTTGAGCAATTTATTGTAATAAGATACTGACTGAATTAAATTCATTCACTTTCATTTTCCCAGTATTCTGTCTGACACTGCCAGGCACTACGCCGGTCAGTTCCCTCTGCTCCCACAACTTTCTCTCCTTGAGAGATGGAGTGGTTGGGTTGCAGTGGATTACAGCCACAAAAATCCTCTTTAGGATTAGGCTGGTAAGCCACTGCTGACAGAAGACAAGCAACACTTCTTCATAAAAAAAGTGCTTTATTGTGACACATCTGGATGTCTGGAAGGAAGTATATGGCAAAATAAGTTCACTGTAAAAATATACTGCCAACAGGACACAGTAACATCCCTCTCAGTACTTTTGATATTGTGACCGTATCAGGTACAGAAACGTCGTAGAAAGCTCAATCACCGAAGTCTAAAGTGATCTTTGGCTTTAATTACACACAAAAAAAGGAAATGATAAGCGTGACAGAGAGATTGTTTCAATGAAGCCTTTTATTATGGAAAGAAAGAAAATCGATGTTTGGGATGACGACACACTGCCTACAGCCAAAGTGAGCAAATAACTGACAAGTGTTTGAAAAAAGAAAATAACCTGAAGCAAAACAATACGCACAGTGACTTAAACTGAAGTGTTTTCGAACTTTGGTGTTAAATCAATACAAAACAATGAAA
The DNA here is from genome assembly GCA_900303265.1 of Brotula barbata. Classification (NCBI taxonomy): domain Eukaryota; kingdom Metazoa; phylum Chordata; class Actinopteri; order Ophidiiformes; family Ophidiidae; genus Brotula; species Brotula barbata. The sequence goes on along the minus strand of OMNV01009169.1, from coordinate 18,333 downwards.
GTGAGTTAAGGTGAGTGGGGTGACACACCAAACAAACCTCTAAGGACACACAAACCAGATGTCTGTGCGCGCACACACACACACACACACACACACACACACACACTCAAACACACATGCGTGTCAGTCGTCCAATAGGAAAGACGAGACCTGGCTGAGAATTCTTACCAAAGGTAAGAGAGGGACATTACTGATCTGAAAAAGATGGGAAAACAAGCTGGATACAATGAGTAATATGCAACTTCTGAAACCAAATACTGACAAAAGGTAAGTAGAAAAATACCACAATGATACAAACAACATTTTCAGAGGAAAGATAATTGAGAGGTTGAGAAGAGTCGAACAAACACATTGTATAAAAGGACATTGCACTGAAACCGCCGTCATGAGCCGGACACTCACTGCCAACATAAACATTATCAAATGCTTCGAAATTCCTGAAGGAACAGCAACCTCACGAGTGGAAAAAGAAAGTGAAGGAAATTATGATGAAGTAGTGTGAGCCTTCTCTGAAAAACATCTCAACTAAAAACATAAACAACTGAACAGAAGAGTTTCTTCAGGCATTCTATCCCTCTACGGGGCCGTCCACAGTTTTCCATGCCTTGTGTTTCACTGTAATGCTTCCCAAACGCTAATCCACCGAGTCCAGCTATAATCTACACGTCCGAGCGGTTTGTACACTCCAAAAGTGACTCAACAAACATTACAATGCAGGTGTAACCTTGGAATAAATGAAGAAACATTGCTCCATGGGCAGTAAAGGCATCGATGTCATGATGAGGTTCTTCACAGTCCTTTTGCAGTGCCCCTATAGTGTTTTGATTCAGAGCTGGCCCCATGTATTTGGAGGCTCTTAGTGCTTTTTTTTCCATAGATACGGTGCCGCACTGGTGCCCGGTCGCACAGTTTGATTTCCACGACAAAGAGCCTGGCTCTCGTTCGGAAAATTGCTGCCGTTTTGGCCAGAGGTGGGCAAAATACACCCTACACCACTTAGGTTTGTTTTAGAGCACAATTTTAGAATCATCAGAGGACAAAAGGTCTTTCAATTGGTGATCATTTAAACACAATAATAAAAGACCGTAATGAGAGGCCGAGAAATCAAAGTAGTTGTACCCACAGAGTGGGGGCTTGAATGTACCGGGACAGCACTGGTCCAGCACTGGCACCAGTACCAACACCTCGTCTATGGAAAAGCTATGTTTGGATGGACCAGGACCCAGCTGGGAGGTTTGGAAGTCGTCATTTCATTTTTTTCGACAACAAAATCAGATTAACTATGGCAATATAGTTGGCGACATGAGGTCAGCATGCTGACAGAAATGACACTAAATTCATTTGTCTTGGGTTCTAAAAGGACTAAAAGGACTAAACTATATGACTATCAACACTGGTCAACATTGATGACCTTTTTAAGCCTGAAATGTGATAACCGGGCCAGCCCTCGCTTCATACGCGCCTACACTGGCCAGGCTGTGTGAAGTGCTTTGACTGCCGAAACACACACTTGGGCAGGAATCTCCCCCAAAAAGGTTATTGCCATGGTAGCGAATGTTGCAGCATTGGGTTTGCGTGGCTCCTCTCAAACTTAGGCACTGAGGTGATGAGCAGTTAAAAAGAGTCTGGGAAGGTAAACACCACACACGCTGTCTTCACTGGTCTGAGACAGGCAGCAAATCAAAATAGAATGGTGTGGTTTCAACACAGTCCGGACCGGATCCATCACTGACCCGCACTCTCTAAAAGAGAATAAACTCGTGACAAAAATAATACAGAAACACATGGCACTCTATTCATTTCCTGTACGATTCCAGAGCATCAGAAACAACTAAAGGAATACCTTTGCAACTGTGTACAACAAAATTTCCCCCTGTGAGCAGGCAAAAAAAATAAAAATAAATCTTTAAATGCTTAAAATAGAAGTCAAAAACAATTATAAACAAAAAGGAGCTGCTAACTTTAAAATCGTACAAATGAAAGTGACATCCACTTGTCGAAAAGAGTAAAACCCATAACTTTAAAGTTAATAATGGTTAAATTGTTATAGGTGAGCCCCTGTTAAATATAGGAAGTCTGTTCAAAGTTATTCCTCCAATTTGGCAAATAATAACATGACAAAAGGCAGTGAAAGGAAGGAGACAGGAAAATTCTAAGAGATAAAACTAGTTGCACGTGGGTCAATGTTCACAATTGCAAACATACTCCTTTGCCTAAAACAAATGAAAAACTATGTATTCTATGTATATGGAAAGCAAAAAGAAATAAAGTCATACCGATATAATGGCACTGGAAAGAAAAAAAAAAGCAGAAAGAATACTATGGAGACATTTACCCAGCAACTAATGAAAAGAAAATCTAAAATCCAACTTGTGTATAAACATGTCTCGGTGTCCACTTTAAAGCATATTGTGTGAGAAAAGTTATCTGGAAACATGCCAAGTAGAAAATCTCTTCCCATATAAACATTCACACAAGGCACTTTGCTTCGTAAGAAAAGAGAATCACAGTCCTTTCTCCCGCCAGAAACAGCCTGCATAGCAACAATACGAGGACAAAAATCTTTTCTGACTTTTGTGTGGTACCACAAAAGAAACTTCCAACAAAAGGTTTTTTGGTTTTAAAATAAGCACTTCACCAAATAGTAAAACTCTGTTGGTTTTGAAAATAAAGACCAGAGTTTTCTCCTCTCAGCATTTTGTCCCCAATAGTAGCGTTAATAGCGCGTGATGCGCTACATTTTTTTTCCAGCGTGGATTTTGTGAAACAGTGCTCCTGGGGTATTACGGGTTTTTATGATGGCACTCAGAAGGCAGCCAGTCACCAGGAGATGAGAGCTGGGAGGGGAAGGTGGAGGAGAGGGGGGTTACAGGAAGGTTTTCCACAGTGAGACTCCAAGGCGTCCCCTTAGGGCAAAGACAAGAGGGGCACGTTTGGGAGGGTCTGCCTGAGTCTAAGGGACGTGGTGTTTTGCAGAGCGGAGATTGTGGGAGGAGGATGCTGAGCACACATGGCCCTGTGCTGTGTCCTGCTACCTCCCTCTCAGGTTCTGCAGGACTCCATAAACCTCTTCCTCTTTGCTGAGTCCCTCAAAGAACGGCAGCAGGTCCAGGAGCTCTGTGTCATTCAGATCATCAAACCAGGACTGGACCGGGACCTGGAGGAGAACAGAAACCCCCCCGTGTTAAACTAAACTCAAGTCTAACACAGTGATCAGGTGTGACAAAAGACCTGTTTTCGTGTTACAGTATTACAATACCATATACATTCTATGATTGGCAGGTCAGTGAAGATGTTATTAAAACTCAGTGAGGCTGTGGGATCGGTTTTGGGAGTTTGTGTTTGGGACATTGCGTCACATGGTGCTGAAGCCTAGGTGGTAATTGGACGCAGGTGACTCTGATTTTCACATCTGCAGCTGATGAACCAATCAGACAGGAAACTATTTCCATGTCTACTATGTCTGTGTTACACCCGTACACAAAATGAAGGCCTCTTTCTGTCTGATGTCACACCGACATACTTATTGATGAGGCACAGAATGGAGTGATGGCCTTAACTTTTTATAAATTATGAATCCCATATTATGCATGATAAGTACATTAAAAGTGTCATGTCAACCTTTTCAGGCACCGCTATCGACATGTGATGTGTCCGATTGTTTTGCCCCCTTGCCTATTTGCGAGCTACTTATTTTTCTCTCTCTCTCCAATAAATTCTTGCTTTTGACAAAGAAACTCACGGCATTTTCAGGGTGGAAAATGTACGAGGCGGGCGAATTATCAACGATGATGACATTGTTGAGTTCGCGTCCCAGCCGGCTGAGGTCTTTGACGTAGTTCCCCCTGTGAAACACGCAGGACTCCCGGAAGAGTCGGGCCCGAAACACCCCCCACTGGTCCAGCAAGTCGGCCACAGGGTCGGCATACTGTCGGAGCCACACAAACAGGGAAGATGTTACACTGACTGATGACAATAATTAAGATAATACACAGTAGATCCTAAATTTCCATACAACTACACACAATACACATAACAAAACAACAGGAGGATGTTGAGACTTTCTGGTCACCTCAACTAAACACTAGCAGAAGTTAACTTCTACACAACCATAACAAGGAATCCAAACAGGTCAGACTTCATTTTCACTTCGCAAATTCCTACTCTAATACACAACAAGCACCACTAACTGCTGCAGTCCATTTTTAGAATTCCTGACACTACGGAAACATCAGGCCGTGGTTTATTCTCCCCTTCATTAAACTTACCAACGCATTATTGGATAAGAGGCAAAAGATGCAAAACAGAGGAAGTATTACAAGTTAGGGCAGCAGGAAAATAAGAAAATAAAAAGACATGGGAAAGATGCCAACAATGGTTGCGTTATCATAGCTGTCACTGGCGTATGCCCAAAATAAATGTCAGGACAGGAAGTGTGTGTGGTAAACAAACCTTTGCCAGACTGGCTGTGAAGAGCACACATTCAAACAGCTCTCCCATCTTCTGAAGGAACTCATCCACATGAGGTCGTTTTAACACATACACCTGTAAAATCCAGCAGGTATTGGTCAAAAAGAGGTTAGGGGAATTTATTATCATCAAACAAACACAAACTACACAGACAAAAAGTCCAAATTGACAAAGAGGCATGTAAGTGTTTACTATAATCATTACCACGGGATTTACTGAGGTCTTTGTGAGTATTTATTGGAGTGCTCGGCGTTGTGCTTGATGTCTCCACGTGAACTCGTGCTCACTCACGGTTTGAAGTCATTTCTCAGAAGCTCAGCAGCTTCCACCCAGCGCAAGTAATCGTGAATAGGCCAACTAGGATACACACAGCCTATCCTGGATTACTTGAACTGTGTCGTTGCTGTTCACCTGAAGATCCTCTCACGAGAGCGGGGGACTCTCTTGCTCCTAACACAAATAGGCTTCGCTCGAAATGCATGCTGTGTGACAAACCTGGTGAACTGTGCCGTCGATCTCCACCGGAACGATGAAATCTGCATTGCTGATCGGCTGTGAGAGGAACCAAAAGACAGTACACGAGTGTCACTCAAACTGTTGGTGTAGTACCACAAATGAACAACAGAGGTCCGGCTAACACAAGTAAATCTCAGATCTGCACACTGCCAGGCGGGGAGAGGAAAATAATTTGTCTCTTTCCGCCAAAACAAATTCCTCCTCCCTGTCCTCCTACACTGTACAAGCTAGTAATCTAACAACAGACAACAAGATGGCAGACTTCAGAGAGGCACAGGACAGAGAGAGTGGAGAGGTGGGAGAAGAGAGACTAACAGGAAGAGGCTGGACAAGTCTAAATAAAACATACATCTGACTTATAGTGGTAACTAACACAATGAGTCATGACTGCTGCACATCAAACTACACTGTACCCATAATTATCAGTGTATTATTTTATACCTTACACACATCTGGAAGCCATCATTTGCTACTACGTCTGTGTTTTTAGAAATGAATGAATCATACAAAAACAGTGCTCTGGTGCATTACTGCTAAAACTCTCCTCTTTTTCTTTAGGTTTGTAAAAATCATCACAAACGCCAATGCCTGCTTCTACGCTAACAGAACGGATAGAGCTTCCTGAACTTTATTGGCTAGGCTTTTGATACAAAGACGCTCACATATAAAGTTACTTTCACTGCAAAGCAATATACTGTACATTTACTGTGGTAAAATAAGAGGAATCTTAGACGTCAAACTATTTTACCTTGAATGAGCTGTGAACGAGGGTTTCATCCAAGTCAATAACGACGCACTTTTTGCCATAGTCAGATATTTTCATCTCAGGTAGGAGGTATTTGGCTGGAGGCTGGAGGGAGGCAGGGCACATAAGATCAGATATAATGACAGAATGAGTGACAATGTGACAGACAGCAGAGGACTTTATGTATACTTTGCATAAATGAATGAGTAACGCTGAGCAGAAAAGCAAACACTGTGTTAAGAAGTGATATTTTCATGAAAGCACTGCAGCGGAGTCATTTCTAAAATGATGCATTTAATGAACCTATACACCATCTCCTCATCACCGGTGAATGACATTCCTCTGCTCTGGCACATTCTCAGGAAAAAAAAAAGCCTTAAATCCCCTTAGATTTCTGTCTGATCTGTGGAGATTTAAACATTTCCACACACTCCTACAGACAGAGGCCATACAAAGGTTAGCTGCTGCCACTGCCCAGCAGTCGTAATGTCAATGAGATCCCTCCCATTTAAGTGATAACTGAATGAAAAAGCCAATAAACCTGTGTGGAAAGGTGAGGCAATGGGCTCATGTGGAAACTAAGCCTCCGAGTGTGAACAGTGAGTGCAGTATTAAAATCTATTTTCGTTTAATGGATTTCAGGAGTCTGGACTCATAGAGCCAACGATGCATGAGGTGAACGGTGCACTCGATGACAATTAGGGCTCATTATTTTCTTTTTGTTTTTATTTTAAAAACGGGAATTTGTCTGCGTTTTTTCATTTTAAAAAGTGGGTCCTTGAAACTGCTATATAGAGAAGTGACAAGTAGAGAAGAACAGTAGACAGAGCACATACTGTTAGGGGCCGACTGCTGAGGGCTCCGTGACAGTACTATTAAAGTTAACAGAGAAGCATATTTACAGTCTCCTTTGCATGCACTCCATTAGTGCTAGCACATAATTACGAGTGCATTTGCATTGCACTTCATTTTTCGCTTCACTTTGCATTGCTGGACGCACGGGTTGACAGCTAGACTATGAAAGTTACTGTAAACTACGGGAGAAAAGCGTCTCACGCAGTAAAGGAGGTGTGCACTGTAACATCTTCAAGACGACCAAAACATCGGGCAGGAGGCTCAGTTTAAATGACCTGTTTTGTGTGCAAGTGACAACAACGAGCCGTGTTGATGATCAGACACTCGATAACAAATTCACATTCCTTTCTTCTATTACTTTAACGGGGAATTACGAGAGAAATCCTGAAGACCACTCAAAGCAACTCGCATTAAGCTGTGGTTTAAATATCATTTTTAAATGACATATCACAATGGTAATGAGTTAAGTAGGTAGAGTACATGGCTTTATTTCTGGCTTAGAAGCACTTGAGCCAATTATGAACGGTTTTCTGCGTTAGACTGTTAGTGTCACAGAATTTCTGAAGGCATACAAACCACCTAGTGTCACTCATGCAGATCAGGCACCGAGAAACCATTTAAACCCAAAGAGCACATAGGCCCTCCACAGAGCCCGAGCTACCATCAGCTGAAACTGAACGGCTGTACAGTAGCAGAGCTAAAGCTCTCTGAGGAGCGTTGGAGCCCACACAGACAGGATGTGCCAGCACCAGCCCACTCAGCCTGCATGCAAAGGAAAAGAAAAAAGGCAATACATACACTAGGGACAGGGATGACCTCGACCTGGTCACACTACGACATAAGAGAAACAGACACATACATACACAAACAGGGTGAGGGGCAGGAAGGAGGACAAAAAAAAACACAAGACAGGTCCAGGAAGAAAAAACAAAGAGAGAACACTGTTCACACAAACAGATAAAAACTATTCACTTCGTCTGCAGACAGTATTGATCTGGGATGTAAGAGGTTTCAGTCAAACATGTGAACCACTAAACCAGGGGTGTCAAACATACCGCCTGCAGGCCATAACAGGCCCGCCAAAGGGTCCAATCCGGCCCACTGGATGATTTTGAAACGTGTGAAAATTAGATGTGACTGCAATAAAATGCATTGCTGTTTCTAAATTGTCCACTGGGGGTTCTGCTGTCCTTAGAGGCAAATTTTATTAGAGAAATGCTATCCCACTGGAATCTTATTTGTGTCTCAAAGCAGAACACCTAGGTGGACTTTCTGAGCACAGTACTCTTCTCTCAGCGTCTCTATTGCGCTCCGAACGGCTCGGCAAACACGGTCAACTTTTACAAATGTGCCACAAAACCGCAAAACACCGTCTGTTTGGTCTCCAGTCAGGTCACCAGCAGAATTATCGACCACATCACGGATGCACTGTATAAATGATAACTAAATCAAGGGGAGTTATTTGATTTTTAACTGGATTACAACACATTTTTGGTAAGTATATTTCCCGACATAATTCAATAAGAATGTAACAGCGAGGGGAGTGTGCACCCAACAGGGTATCCTTCGCTTCCCAAGCACACTTGCAAACCAGTCGGCTAAATAAACAACATGCTTGGCTGCACCAGTGGTGCTCTCGTACATGCACAGGTAATTACAATAATAATAATAATACTATTTTTAGCACTAAAATACTACTTTCCTGACATAATTCGATAATAATACCAAAGATAACAATAGTAATAATAAAAAAACAACAGAAAATGCGTTGTAATCATGACAAATCAGTGGTTTTACTGGTCTGGCCCTCTTGAGATCAAATTGGGCTGCATGTGGCCCTTGAACTAAACTGAGTTTGACACCCCTGCGTCATTGTTTTTCCTTACTGACAATGCTTCCTGTGTCAATTTGTGTGTCTTCTAGCGCAGGTTTACCTTGGGAGGTGTTCCATTCTCTTCCACAGGTGGTACCAGAGAGCTGGTGTTGGTGTTGGTGTTGGTATTGGCGGCTGGCGGTTCCACATTGTAGTTGCGGAAACAGCATAAGAATGTACTGAAGATACTCCGGCTCCTCTGCTTCTTTAGGCTGCTATTTGACTGTGAGACTGTCCAAAAAAACAAACAGGTGGGAGAGGTGAGGATGGAACCGTAAATATGTAAAACAAAACTTTCCGATATAAACATAGCCATGCAAAATTTGGATGTTGGATTGTTGGTTTGCTCAGCTGTGGCTGCTGGAGTAACTGGGGGGGAAGTCTAACTGTTCAAGTTTTGTTAGACCCAGCATACAGTGTACAATTTAATATCCCCAGAATGACAATTTTCACGGTCAGACTAAATAACAACTTGACTAGTTTTACTTTGCTATGCCTGACTAAAGTCCAGATTGACCTCCTGAATAATGATGTAATGAAAACTAGTTCAACCAGTACGACATGAATTTTTGTGAATACTCTCAAGCCAGTGCATGTTTGAATTATCTACTTAGACCACATACGTCAAAACCAATAGCAAACATTTTTAAGCCCACCGTGCACATTATTTGAAGCAGTCTTACAGATGCACTGCTAGCTAGCATGCAAACAAACTATAAGGGATACGCCAGCAACACCCTCTCTCTGCAACAAACAAGATAATCCAAAGAGAAGTAAGTCACCGTACAGTCCGGCTAGCTTTGATAGATGTTGCGATACAAGATGCTATCGTTTTTGTGTGATGGGTGCCGTGCTGTTTCACATGAACTTAAAAGGACTTTGTCACCAGAAGTGGAGAAGTACACAAACAGTCCACTGGAGCAGATCAATTGTTTTGTGTGGCGTGAACATACTAATTGTGGATTTTTACCCGTTAATGACAGACAAAAGTGTTGTGTGCGGTGTTAGCGGTCACCAAAGACTCAATCTGATCCAATCATAGAGTTTATTCTAGGACCAGAAGTGATCACAACGGTGCAGGTTACACTGAATCACGTGTACAGAACTTAATGGTCTGATCTAACAGCACTTTGCAGATCCACTGATCAGGAGATAACTGTCTGCTTGTGTGTTTTCATCAGTCAGACATAGTGACAGCTTGGAGATTTGCCCTGATTGCAAATCACATCTCATTCCAGGACCTAAATCAGACACTAAGCTTTTATTAATAGTGACAGGCTGGAAGCTGCGTGTTCCTCCCGCCTCTTGCTACTGTAGCTCCTGTCAGTCGATTGCTGTAGGAGTCTCCATCTTGAAAGCTTGCTCTCGATTCCCTCCCATGTTTCACTTGGCAGGTGAGTGAGTGAGTGAGTGAGTGAGTGAGTGAATGAGTGACTGAGTGTGTGAGTGAAGCTGCCTGGACTTGCACTAAAGTCAGGGGCAGGGAGGAGGTGGGAGGCCTTAAGACCCTGCAGAGCCTATACAAGGCTGCATTCCACTTCAACCCACAACGCCCCCCTGCCCAACCCATCAGCTCACACAACCAGAATGCTTTTGCAACCAATGCTCAGTGAAGAGCAAAGACCAATGCATTATGTCATCTTGATATTTGAACCTTTCCGAGCCCTGGCGCCAAACAAATACAAACAGAAATGTTGTGCCTGAAGAAAGAAACACTAAACCTCACACAATCCCATAAGGTTTGGGAGTATATTCATATGGACCGACCTTTGATGCACATTTTTCCAGAATTCATGTGTAACAGGTGTTTTCAACCTATTTGGAGCAACTTCCTGACTCAGAAGCAACCTGGGGACTACTGATGTGGGGGGTGGGGACAGCTGCTGAGAGTAGGTCTTATTCTTACCAGGCTAAACTGAGCTCCATACCATGTGAAGGCTGATCACAGCATGAAGTCAGCATGCCAGTTATGTAAAGTGAGTTAGTTCAGTACTTTACAGTATTTTGAAAGCTAAAAATCACAAATAAATGAAGGATGATTATCAGCAGTCACACTTGATGGCAAGATAAAAATCAGTCCACACTCCCTGATCCAAATCTGTCATTTTCCTCCATCACTGGCTTTCAGGCAAATTAATTACTGCCTCTTCTGTGCCTGCACGCAGTTGTGGGTATTTATATCTTATCAGTAGCACAAATTCATTCACTCATAGAAGAACTACTTACACTAGGCATCCATTCATTCTATCCGTGCAAAAATCACCCCTATATTCAAAACTCCCTGCTCCATTTTATTCAATCAATAAAGATGAATGACAGTGTTAAAACAAAATTATTACGTAGCTTGTTTTACTTAAAATTATGACATTGTTGACAAAGAATGAACCAGTATGTACCAAGGCGGGCAGTGAGAACAAACAAGTCTTTCACAACCAATATGTGATAGAAATTGCGCAAAAAAAATGATGTTAGACAAACGATTCAACAGTCGAAACGCCAGAAAAGAACAAAAAAATTTGAGAAATAGAGATTGAATTTAACACTTTTCAAATTCCTGGACTGGCAATATTCTCAGAACAAGATGCCACAAAAATAGAAGTGTAAGCTATAAAAGAAAAGTTCCACAAGCAATCCAGGCAAGCACATGTCAGGCCATATGGCAGTCAGCGAAGGCAGAGCTTGCCTCATCAAATCAATTAATTCCTACCCCCGATAATGTAATTAAAAAAAAACATCATTCAAGCATGATTCAAACTAATTGGTCCAGGTGTATTGAAGTGGAAATTTTATGGACATTGCCGACAATAATGACACTCCATAGCAAAGTCCTTTTTAACGCAGCACACTATCACTGCTTTCTATACACAAATATTTCAGTTTAATTTTATTCATGCGACATGGTCCATTAACATCTCTCATTCAAATGGAGGCTTAATGATGGACAGCAACAGACCAGCATCCCCTGATAATGGTATATATGTCCAATTTTCTTTATTGATATGTTGAAGTCATGACATCCTCAAAAATTTCTGGAAAATAATAATTTGAGAGTGAACTTTCTAGAGATTTGTGCTTTCTAAATGTATGATGGATAAACAAACAGCTCTTTGTACCAGGAAGAGATCTAGGAACTTCTGTGTCCCCCCCCCAACCACCATTCCAATACCACCAGCAGAAATAAAATAGTCTTTCATTGCAGATGAAAAATAAACTGCTTGCCATGTGACTGATCTGGGAACGGTCAACATGGAGTTTATGATCAGGGAGTGCCAGCCATACAATATTCACAGGGATTCACAGCAAGTTTAGTACTGCTAAATTAGTAACAAACAGCCAGCTCACCCTGATGGATATGTTATTGTCAGAGAGTTTCAGTCATGCCAATTTCAAGTTTTACCAACAACCAAACTTTGTTACGACGGGTGGGAAATTCCAGAGATCTCCTGATAAAACCTTGCAACAATAGAGACATACAATATGACAGCGCATAATACTGACCACACCGAGAATATCACTGGATAATCTTTTTGATGGCGCTGTGCGGGTGTACTTTGGGTCGTCGGATCCATTAAGGATGGCGTGAAGGCTTTGTTAATGAAATGGCTACGGACATGTTGACACCATATTTACGCTGCACTACATCTACATTGTGCCGAAACTGACATATAAATATGACTCAACCAAGCAAACTTGTTCCTCCATTTAGGGATCCTTGGGACTATAAAAATTGTCAAAGTGTGTTTGTCCACAGCTATACACTTGAATTTGTGCATGCAGCACGCTCCCAGTGAAGTGCCTGTTCACATGACAGGCAAGGAATTAATTGAACAACTTGGAGGGCTTACACTCACAAATCCTTTCAAGTCCTGCACCTCTTTTCTGACTGTATTGTATTTGCTATTTCTTCTGTATGTTCAGTCACAAGCCACACTTGTTTATACTGAGTGTCCACATATAGGAGCGCATGTGTGTCTCTTTGTATTCTCTCAATGCACATAAATCATACAGTGGAAAGGGGTGCGTTACCTGTAATTCTGTCTTCTGTGTGTTTTGCACTTACTGTGCAATAATAAGCTTATATATGATTGGACACAATGATGCAATTTCATCTTTCCTTCTTTCAGCTGAGCACAGAGCTGCAGGGTTTTCCCTCTCAGCTGGTGTGATACTCTGAGGAAGATCACAGTGTGTCATCCCACACACTGTATCTAACCAGTGATACCAGACACTGAGGGAGGCATACACGTAGCAGGAAAACATTTTGACAGGTCACTCAGTTCTTCCCGGTGACATCCAGTGGGACACCATATGAGAAATGATTTTTGTTACACTAAAAACTATTCATGTTTTTTGTAGCATGTGTCTCTGGAGGAAACGGCTGTAAACACGTCCACATTTATGCTACTGGAGGGAGCCTAGCTTTGATGCAGCGAAGTTAGCCTCATTAGCTCAACTCACAGTTACGATGGTCGAGATGCGCTCATATATTCCTACAAAAGAATGTTTTTCTACGACACAACTTCCATATTAATTTTGCATTTTGTTGTAAAATCCAAAGTTCTGCTGTGTGCTGCTCGTGTTTGGTACTGGCTAAATGCGGTCCGACGACAAATTCTGTCAGGGTGCGAGACAGCTAGTTGCGTGGCTGTACTGTATTCTAGTAGTACTGAAACAGAGAAGAGGAATGAAACAGGATGTGTAGGAAATTCCTGATACTGCCCAATGTTTCCGCAGTATAAAGACCAGACGACCATTTGATCTGACCCATAGCACTGGAAAATACTTTACACAACACTAACTACAACCACATGCCAATAAAGGACATATTTAGACACTTTTCTGCATATACCAGCACATTCAGTTACAGGCTGTGTTCTAAAATAAATTTTAAAAACACTCAGGGAAAACTTACTAAATGAACCTCCCTGATGACCTTGCTGTAGTTCATGAGCAACACTGCAAACTGATCTTATTTGCCACAGTAAGCCTGGTTTAAATTTAACCTCACCACCGGTGCCACCACACACGAACAATAAAAAGACATGTACACACAGCAAAAAATCCCCAGGGTTTCCCCATTGGTCCTAAACACAATTTCAGTTTAACAGCACTGAGCTGTGAAAACATACACATTAATTAGTAGATGTGACAACAACAGCACGGGCCTGACCAGGAAAACGCAGGACTATGGGCTGACCCAGCTCTCTTTAGCAGCGTTGTGGCCCACACTCATCAGTGGAGTTGTGACTTTTGACACATTATATAATTGTGTGGCTGTTTAAGTTGGGACTCAGCCCTCCTCTCCTACACGGGCACAGAGAGTCACCAGCTTTACATACCATGTCTGCTTATTTGTTTGTATTGGCATTAAGGCAAAAAGGGAGTAGGCTGTATACATAGATGGAAATGATAGGATCCCTTGATGATATGTGGAATGATTCCAACAAGCTGCTTCACTGAGGACATAGGAATAAAAGCCATCCAATTCAAATTACAGCAAAATGCATTGAATGCAATAACTACAGTTTTCAATATAAACTACAGAACAGTTCTAGGGTTCCAGCACCAAGGGGGAATGGCAGAGGCATTGGAAAATCCTGTACGTGGCACCCATTTGACTCAAAGTGCAATGTCCACTTTGTGAACATGAAGAACATCATCACTGTCATCTTTGCAAGCAGTTATACTTGGCCTCGAGGTCAGCGGTGCCCTGGCCAACAGGCCATTGGTGCTATATTTAGGTTGATGCTTGGCAGTCGCAACGGTGTGAAAGGCAGGCACATGTCGTAAGACAGCCAGTAAAAGAACGCCGAGAGCAAAGGTGGAAATTTCTGTCCAGACAGCTTGGAGCCTGTCCAAGCAACAGACTACCTGGTAAATTCCTTCAAGGCAGCTGTGGCGAATTAGATAAGCTACATGTCAAATGATTTGTTAAAGATGGAGGACTGTCGCATCACAAACTAAAAGACTGAATATTGCTCTCAGTAGATAAGGAAAACAATCAGGCCATCAAATTGAGAAGCCAGTGAACAGAAGTCTCAATGAGCTTTTCCATTATCAAGCCATGTCTACCAATTACTTCTAACAAGACAAGGCAAAAAGCCCAGGTAATTTAATTTGCAATAATAATGCTGACCAATGTTTAGAATATTTGCAGGACATCTATCTAAAATAACTGTCTTAAAACTTCTTGGCGTGTTAAAAGTGCTACTTATAGATGACCTAATGACCATAAATGACCTGAGCCTAGCTTCAGATGAAGCAGAGAAAAAACAAACACAACAAAGGCAACTTCCTCAATACGCTGACATGTCCAAGTATGACTTAAACCATCATTGCTGTATATTATTACGACTAAAACATTGATATTTGTTGTTTAAATGTTCACATCTGTAATTCTATTTACAATGGCACCCACTAGAGCTGCAAAACATATTGCATTTTTATTGTACCGCAATAAATAAATTTATGCAACCTGCATGTCTCAGAGGGCTGCAATAAAATAAAATAAATGCAGTCAAAGAGGCTAACAGCTGAGAGCAAAATTTGAGAAGGTTGTAAAGCGAACACTCTCGTATAATGACAAACAGTATAGACATGATAAACGACATGTTAACCGTGTTCAAACAAACTAGCACTTCAGTTGACGGCCTGAAGTCTGAATGAAAATTAAAAGTATGTCTATACATTTGAGTTTGTGAATGTAAAACCAAGAGAAAATCTGTATCTATCACTGATCATTAGAGATTAGTTGTTTATGGATTTCACCATTATCAGGCTGAATTCATGTTCTCAACTTGTAAATCCAGAAACACTTGCAGACTTTAATCTTGTATTTACCACATTACTTATTATCATAGCATCATCAGAAATCACAGTTTTTCACCATAATGACGCCCAAACAACTACCCACATACATTTCAGTCAGGCACAATCTATGAGGGGTACGTTGTTCCCCTCTGAGGAGCTGCATTGTTGTGGCTAAAATACTTAACTTCTCACATTACTAACTGCCAGTCAAGTGAATCCTGGGATGGGATACTGATACATTGGCTGGGTTGGATGGGCCAAAGGCTCAGCCCCAGGAGCAAGAGCAAGGAGTATGAATGGACAATACGAAGCAAATATGTGAAGGAGAGATTAGACCTCTATAGCTGATCATTAAGTGACAGGAAGAGTAAGGTAAAAAGTTGGATGAAAATGAATGTGGATTATCAATGTAAAACAATCTTACATTTAGGGTAGTCTATACACGTGGGTTTTAATGGGTGACCCATGAAAAATGCATACGAAAGTGAAAGAATAACAAAACATCAAAAAAAACACAGGTTGCTTCAGGCAGTATTTTCGGAGGAAGCTCTCATTTACATTCACATCAAATATTATCGCAGAGTGCAGAATCAATCCCTGCTGGAGCTAAAAATAAGCACTAAACACTAGCAACCAGCCGATATATCTGCAGTTAGAAAACACTACCTTAACGGGACGTGAATTCCAATGGATTATATGCTAAATTAAGAAAAGAATTTAAACATAGGCACGTGTAGGTTTCATCACGTTGCAGCCTCATCGTTTACACCACTAGCGGGAAGTTATTAAGATAGAGGACTTTGACAGCATTATAGCCACATGTTGTTAAAGGCGATCAAACTTATAGTATGGATAAGACTCGAGTCTGAGGAGGAAAGCAATGCTGATCAACTTCATGTTTTCATACCACAGACGAAGGCTTCCCTTTGCCAGTTCTTTTTGCTATCTGACAGACAAAAGTTAAAAAAATATTTATAAATCGCAGATAATCATGACGCCAACGCGAAAAATTGAACTGTAAAAATATAAACACACCAATTGCCAACAGATGAATGAGTCCAGAGGTTAGCGGGATCAGAGCGCACTGTTGACATCTGATCCCACTTCACACAAATGACTCGTAAAAGTTTCAAAACGAGAAAAAAAAGAAACGCCACCAATTCACGCCAATACCACAGCAATTTTTGGATATTTTACCATTGCCTTAACTTTACAATCCCACATAGGCAACCAGTGTCAACACAGAAATTAGCAGGCGCCAGCTAACCCGCTGACACAAGTCGGAAAAAGTAGTTAGCAAGCTAGCCAAGAGTAGTTCGACTTTTTCTTACCTTTCTCCTGGTTAAAGGATATTATTTCTTCCTCTTTGGGGTTGGAAACTTGCGTTATTATGGACATGTGGTCCATTTAGGCTGATTGTTATTCCCGTTTCGGTTCCCACAATGTTACTCCTTTTAGAGAGCTTGGTATGTTGGCTAGCGATGTTAGCTAGCTGTCGACGCTATTAGTGAGCAGCTAGCCCACAAAATCAAGCGAACGTCTGAGGTGAAGCGTTGTTGGCAGCGATGGTAGCCAGCCAGCTAGCACGGTGAACGCCGGGAGCCGGTTATGGGCTCTCATTTAGGACTGTGCACAAAATACAATCGCCACTGCAGGCAACAACGATCGTGTGCGCGGCTTAAAAAACAGAAACATCCGACGTTGATTCGCTAACAAGCTCAAGTTAGCCAGTAGCTCGGGTTAGCAACTTAGCTTCGTAAAGCTCCGATTATCCAAAATGTGGCCGGAGTGGCTGTGAAAGCCGGAAGCCCGTCAGACGTGTCCTGTTGTCCAAAAACAAACGAAACGAGGATCAAACGGGGTTAAATTTAACAGTTCAAGCAATTCGTTAATAGCAGCGGGCCCTACATGCCCTGTGCAACATGGACGCTTTCTGTTTGTGGAGATGTCTGTGAACCCTAGGGGGCGCTGTGGGTGAGGGGGCGGTTTGTTTCAGTTCACTCCTCTGTGTTCACTGTTCGGTCAGTGCAACGAACACAACACATTAAAAGCAAAGAATAAACAAGAAAAGAAAGCAGTCATGTGTGTTTTACCTAATCATCTTGAAGGTGTGTAAAATGCTGTTTATTGATCAAGTAAAGGTTAGAGAGAAAAATGATCCTGTGCCGATTAGTAATCCAATTAGTAACTAAGTAAGTAAGACTTCTTATAAAGGCCTTTGATAATGTGTCCTATCAAACATATTTCAATAAAAGGACACATTAGAAAAAAAAAAATAGAAACAAATTAATTAATTGAAAACGTTTGTAAAATACGTACATTAAATAATTTAAACTATAACAATGAAATTAACCTTTAAGTGGATTTGTGTTCTGGATATCTTCACTATCATTATTGCATCATCAATAGCACAGAGTCGGTATATATACATCATGCATCGCTTTTTAAAAACCACCGTTTAATAAATCTTAATTTGCCTTCTCTCTGCCTTCTATCAAGGCGGACAGTTTTATTTTTATCAACGCGCGCCATCTAGTGTTTAATCTAATAAACTGTCAGTGGGACCAAGTTCACGTTTGGTTTTTATAACAATCGGACGTATTACAGATAATTAACAATAAGCTGTAAAGACACAGCAGCTATAACAACCAAGAGAAATATGAACATCTTGACTGAAGGAAACGATTCATGCATCTCATATTTATAATAACTCTATTAAAATTACTTACAATCCATATTGACTTGAATGACTCTATGATCTATACATTTATCATGATTGTGTTTATTTTTTTATTCCTAGATCTAATTGTAAATCGGATGTGAACTTTACCTGATCATATTAATAAATTAATATTATTTTTTTTTATCTATTTAACATATATAAATTACATTTTAATTTGATTTTTTTTTAACCCTATACTGTGTCCATGATGTCCAAAGTTTCCCTTCATGTTCTAAAAGCTTCGACTTTCATGAAATGAGGTTTACTGATGCCCATTGATTCTGATTGATTACCTCCCGCCTCACAAACCCGGGCTGATTTCCCTTTGATGGACACCGCGTG
>OMNV01009168.1:47784-86788 GCA_900303265.1 Brotula barbata | reverse complement strand
GACAGTGGGGGTGAAGGAGGAGCGAGAAACAAGGTGAGCAGAGCACGGGATGAAAAAAAAACGAGGTGAAATGGAGTACAAAACAATGGCAGTGTGACAGAGGCAGCAGACAATGGCAGTGCTGCATTAGGTACACACACATGCACACGCACGGCACACACACGCAAACCCAACATGAATATGAATATGTATCACGGCGCAACATGCATGCAAAACACTCGTAGCTCCATATAGCACACAAGCACACAAGCACACACACACACACACACACACACACACAGACTACTTTGTCAAAGTCACAGCAGGTACAGCCACCTCAGCAAAGAGGGAGACAGAGGCTACGTCACAGGGGAGAGGAGGAAAAGACCGACAGAGAGACAGAGCAGGGGAGTGATGATGAAAAAAGAGAAGGAGGAAAAACAAAAATAAAGGAGAAGGGTGGAAAGGGAGCGATAAAAGACGCAATCATCAGGCATGGAGAATGATAAATGCACACCATTACTTAAATAGGTCAATCATGCATTAATTACAGCGCTATGATAATAGAGCTAGGATGTCATCTGTAGCTCATTGAATAAGTGCATTCGCTGAATTGTTGGTCATTAACGCCATCATGGCTCTGTACAGGCCCTCATTCACACTTCATAGAATAGATGGAATAGAATATATGATGTTCAAGCACAACAAATGGCATACTTTCCTGGAAAGCAGCACAATGAATTTATCATGTATGAAAATTTGATAGAGCATATGGCCGTGGTTCGACTGTAGGGAGCCAAAATCACTGTCTACTCCATATAAAGCGTATAAGCCTTTTACAGCCATTACACCTTCATCGTGTTGGTGGTGCGATTACATAATGCGATTCGGTGCAAAATACATGAAGTGAAACCTCCCAGGCTGCATGTGTAACATTGAAAAGAATATTAAAACAAGAGGGCAGCTAAGGCAAACAACTTCCTGTGCCATACCCACCAGTCAGATTTCACCAAGATGGTGAGCTGGAGTATCTTTCGTTTATCTCAAACTGTGCCAAGGTCATGTTTTCTACTGCTTCTGTATGTTTGTACGACAATATTTGGTATGCAAACTGTTACGTTATGTTTAATAGTCACATAGATGCACCCAGGAAATATTGAATTATTGTAGTTGTTTCTTTCCCTTTACACCCTGTAGGTCTGTATTATTAGAGCAAGATGAATGTTCTCTGGTTCACGGTCAGCATCGGTGGACGTATGCGCTGTAATATTACTTAATGAATCCTGTATGTCTTTGTATGGAAAAGTTTTTGTAATTTCTCCAACAGAAGCACATTGAGTTCACAGTACGAAACACACATAGACCTTATTTGTAATCTCTAACAGTACCGTGCGATTGTCTAGTTTTGGAGTATCTTGAAGTTTTTAGCGTCCTTGGAAATTATTTTGTTTAATTTTAGCTTTAAATGGATGGCAATGATCACAAAGACATTGCAGTTGCATTACCTTAAATGTGACACTGCATGTGCTGACATGAATGTAATTCCAGTTCCTGTTCAGTTACATTTAAGTCATTTCTTTGCCACCAATCTGATGTGAATTTTCACATCACATTTTCATGTAACCATGGAAACAAAGCTGTTCCTAGCTTGCTGAAGTGTCAATAAAAATACCAGAAACATCACTGTAATAGTCCTTCTTTTGTAATAGTGAGCTGCCAATAGCCAGCGAGTCCCAGTGTCTATGTCCTCTGGCGCACTATGGTAATCCTCTGGGATACTGCGGAGTACTTTTGCACTGGAGTTACTATTCTATTTCTTAACATTTAAACACTGAAAATAGTCACGTATTGCTATTAAACTTCTTAAAATCTGCAATAGTCACTGTGCAAACATATATGTTCCTTTCCTAGACGCCCAACGATGCTGCTCTTACCTGGAGGTGCGAGCCAAAAACGGGGCTCCTGACGTCCTCCACCTGCGCGGGACACTGTGATGTCAGCGACTTTACTGCTGTGAAAGCACGCTCTCCTGGGGGTCACATGCTTATTTTTAGTGTTTATGATAAAAAAAGTGACAAGAATCAAAGGGGTGCCCAGGTTACGAACAGCTACTGCATGTGGGAAAGGACAATTGTAATTCTGATCTTATTCAGGCCGTGTCAGTCAATAATTGCCTACTTCATTTGGCTTAGTTTAAAGATCCACGAAAACTGCTTTCTGCTGCTTGGTACTACAGCTTATAATTGTCATGAATAATTTAGAGACATAATTGCAAATCCTCTTCTGCATGCAGGCATGTATTTTATATTCCTATCAGCTCTGTGCATGCTCCTTTATAAATCACTTACTGAACACTGGTTTATGTACACCAAGTTACCACTTTATTGGGTACACCTGAGCGATCTAACACAATTTCATATCCATGCATTTGATGTTTTTCATCTATTATGTCTCCGTTTTTGTTCAGTCTCGTCGGCGAAGTTAATTCTATGGTAATTTTCGACGCTGTTAATAGTGGTCCTTGTTGCTTTTGTCCTGCTCCATTTACCTACATGACTGGAAGCAAATATTATAAACAATCTCTTAACCAAAGAATGGGCTGGTTGACTGCTACACAAACAAAGCTGAGGCATTCTTAATTGTATATTCTCTATCACTTACGACAGTTTTCCTGCTGCTTTATAGGACATGATTCTGATGATTTCACCTTGAGACTGCCCAATTTTTTTTACCAGTCTGTGTATTTGTGTTTAGTATCAATTTAGGCCAGTTTTAATGAATGGCACTCTGCCTAAACATCGTCTTTCAAGGATTTGCTAGGAAGGATGAAAGGTGTATTTATTGACAGCTTGACTCAGAAACGCAATGTCGAGCAGCTGAATTTTTGGCAGCGGCGTCTCCCTGTGCCCTCGATATCCTCATATGCTTTTCACTCTGCAGAAATGCTGCCATTTCCCTATTTTAGCTCCCACCACAATCATCAGCATTTCCCCTTCAATGGCACAACAACAAACTAAGACGGAGTGCCTGTGCATGTGTGGCTTCAACCGCCCCTGTCAGCAATCACTGGGTGGGAGACAGCCATAAACTGCACTTTAAAGCCCTATAATGGGGTACTGCAGAGCTGGCAAACGTATATATTGTGCCTCTTCCAATTCAGACACAAATGGGATCATTATTTTCGATAACTACACATTGAGTGCAGGATAATTTCATTACACTACTTGCCATTGCATAGTGCACTACTTCTGCTAAACTGTCATAAATCATGTCATGTCCTTATTATTACTGTATTTAATTACAACAGAAAACCAATCAATAACAATGTCCTACAGATTATAGCGGATCTATACGCAAGATTCTGACTCATTCGGCTTCTAACAATGTTTATGCATAAGTGACAGTGAGTGAGACAGAAACAGATAAAGATAAGCAAAATATTGACTACCACTCGGCCGCACATTTGTCTCCACAGGACTGTTTGTATCACATTGTTAATGTCAAAAGGTAAAGGCAATTTACAGCATCTCCTATAAAGTCCATCCTATCTGATGGAATAGAGGGGAAATGCCCTCATGTCACCTTCCTTATAAAATGATGGACGCTAACAAATGTGAAACCTGAAGTGTTTTATTTTAAAGAAAGCAGAAGAGATTTGATGGGCTTCCACAATCCTCCACAAATAAAGAGGGGCTGTAAATCTTTGTCTCTATACAATGGAGAGCCAATTTAACAACCTGCTTTTCAATCAGTTTGAAAGACTAACTTAAAGGCACATTCTGCTCCAAGCTGTAATAACGTTTAGGAGTTTCCATAGTTGTTACCTTAACTTGTGTTTACTGCTCAGGCAGCCAAAAAACTCTGAAAAATGCTTCGCAAGTTGTAAACCTGTAAAATTACACAGTAATAAGGAAATTCTTGCACACCCTCTATTAATCCATCTTTTTATTCCACCAATAGTATGGGCTCTGCTTTAACTATGCAATTGCAAAACAAAGCAAAGCACTAACTCATGAAAACTAAACAATGAGGGTGCACCCAAACACTCATTTCCATTCATACAGGTAAAGCACACTGTGCAAACTGGTTGGGTGAAAAGCTTCAAAGGGAGCAGTGATTAATTATCATCTTCTCAGCCAATCACATTACTGGTCCCAAAACCTTAAACTAGCTGAGCATTTAGTGATGCATGAGGAAAATTCCTCATGAAATCGAGATCAGAGAGCAGACGACTTCAATAAGTAAGAAAATACTGTTGTAGTCTGGAGGCTCTGAGTAAATTCACAAATATATGGCAGCACAAATCTGCAGCTAAATGCCAATGTGGATTTTTACGTTGAATTTACATTTGTGAAGATATTAAAAAAGTCTATCGTGCATCCATGTTTAATGGATCACAGTTTTTTTTTTTTTTACAATATAATTATCAGGCGCATTTTCAAGTAAATATAAAAACAAAAATGGGTATTGTGGCGGATTGCAATTGATTTCATTTGAGTTGTTTAATACGATAATAATCAGTATGTCAGTAACAGTTCAAATGGTCCCCTCTGATTAACATAAAAGTTGTATTTTTAATTTAGAGTGTGTTGAAATATGGTAATGAAATTAATTTTAAGCCAAAAGCACAAATATGATCAAAACACCAAGAGTTACGCTGCCTCATTTGAGTGGAACTCCCTGTGTTTGCACCTTGCGCACACACGTCGATCCAGCAACACGTGATAATGTTCCTCGCGTAGCTATCCGTACTAGCACAAAAATAGAACCATATATATTCTCAACTAATGATTCAGTCCCTCCACTGTGCAGCTCTGTTTCTTGCTCCTTCTCACCATGGATTCCATTTCTGTCTATATTTATACAGTCTCCTCTACAATGAACTCGATGCTGGCATGCTGAGGTGACTGGCTTGTCTCCACCATGGTAATTTCATTGCTTTCCATGGCAATTGTGGGCACTGCAATGGTCTGAGTTCCTAGAACAGAGGAGGGCAGGATGACAACCTGTGAGGTGCCCTCCATAGCGTTGAGCTGTTCTGATGCGATCATGACCGTCTCAGCCCCAGGTTCAGCCCCTTGTAGCACATAGATGGTCTGCACAGTACCGGCCTCGGCCTCCCCTGCGTTGGCTAAAGACGACAGTACCTTGGCCCCTTCCAGCACCTTCTGGACCTGAGCGGCCTCCGCTGCCTGTGCGACTTCATCGGCAGTCTCTGGAGGCAGGTCAGTATGTAGACGGACATGTTTGTCCAAATTAGAGCGTGAGCGAAATGCAGAGGGGCAATGGGGGCACGGGTAGGGCTTCTCGCCACTGTGGGTGCGTGCATGTTCGGTGAGACGGGCAGCCACGCTGAAGCTCTTGCCACAAATCCAGCAGCAGAAAGGACGAAGGCCAGAGTGGATCCGCTCATGGTCCTGTAGATGAGGCAGCTGGCGGAAGCGCTTACCACATGTGGTGCACTGGCAGAGGGACAAAAATGGGGAACAGACAAGGGTAAAATGCAGAAAACAGACAAAAAGAGTAGATAAGTAGGCAAGACTGTAGAGTTATGTTCACAGCAAAGTCTTAATGCCTTTTCTCAGCTTTATGATATTTTCTGAGACCTCTATTTTTGTGCAGATGCAGCAGTTCTCCCTCGGGCAGAGGAGGATCAGAGAAAACAAGGTATGGGGAATGTTACACGGGGAAAGATGGCGTGCAAAATACGAAAAAGACAAATAAGGGATAATACGGTCAGTTATCGAACGCTCCTGCAGTGGAAACATATATTGATGCTGAGCCGAGTGTGAGACCAATTTTTGATGTAGCATTCAAATTTATATTTCCACAATATAACTAGGGTGGAAACCATAACAAAAGCTCCCCGCTTGCTCCAAGGGTGACTGCAGTCCGTGAACTGCCAGTAGAAATGTGATAAAACCTGAGGCTCTACAAGTTTTGTGAGTAGAGCATACGTCGTGACACAGAATTTAATATGATCTGCTTTGAATTCCCACTGGGAACCCTCACACTCGAACTGTAAACCTAGTTGTCAGTTTTGCTGTTTCAGTGACTGTTACAGACATACAGTACTTCCATATGTGCAAATATCTTGAATACCGGTTATGTTACATCTTTATGCACTCAGCAAATACAGGTGTTCCAAGAGCAGTGCACACTGGAGATTATATTTGATCTGAATTAGAATTCATACCCACCACTGCCTGTATGTTTCAGACAGAACGCCCCATGAACTTCATCCCTTAGTATTCTTGACAGGTAAGACTCAGAGCAAAGCCACATAATTTAACGAATTTCTACAGCCCCATGTGCTGTGAGGTGCTGGGGTGGGTCTATGGGTGATGTCCTGCCTTGTCACCAGAGCAGCAGAGACAGAGAGGGAGAGAGTCCAAGAATAGTAACAGCCACAGAGGGGAGCTGACAGGCCCTAACTCAGCCCATGCCATTAATCACAGGTACACAGGGAGGGGGGGGGAACACCCAGAGGACACACTATGCACAAATGGCCATAATCCGGAGCGCTGTAGCGATGGCTACAGCTATCGCCACCTCTGTCCAGTGGATTTCCTTTTGAAATACAGCTGTCATGAACTTTGAAAACAATGTTTGAAAAGAAAACTACTTTCCTTTTTTGGGGTAACACAACTCCTTACCTCAAAGGGTCTTTCGTCTGTATGTGTCCTCATGTGAACATTGAAGGTAGAATTGTAGTTAAATTCCTTGTGGCAAATCTGACAACGGAAGCGAGGATGGTTTTTGCCCTTCAGCGTGCCCTGGAAATGGGCCAGCACGTGCTCCTCGAGGGTGCTATTGGAGGTAAATCGGCGACGGCAAGGCTTCACCGGGCACTTGAGTGGTGTCTGGCCCGTGTGAGATAACCGATGGAGGTCCAGACCCTCCTGGGTCATGCAGCGGTGGCCGCATAGGTCACACTCAATCTAGGGAGGGCAAAGAGTGAGGGAAAGGCGTAAATGTGCGGAAACAGAAAGATTACATAAAACGTTAAGCTTTCAAATGGTACACCATTGTTCAAAAAGACTTGCTATTTAAAATGTGAAAATCACTGAAATGGAAAGCAAAGTAAAAAAATGAAGTGCAAAAAAGGAATTTTTTCACTTTTCTTAGTTCCTAACCTGTCCAGTGCATCGTCCTCGCCCCTGGCCCCGTCCTCGACCAACATTCTTCTCCTCCTCTGTGGTAGGACAGCGCTGCAGGTGGATGTCCAACACCGACTGGTTGATAAACTGGGCAGAACAGTGTGAACATGTCGCCGGCTGCTTGTCTGAAATGGAACAGATTTCAGATGTATTGTCCCACTCTGTGCTCATAATACAGCATCTACCTGGTCGTGATACTATCCAATGGCTAATTTAAGCTTTTTGGCAACAATCTTGCAGTGACGTGCGGAGCATACAGAATACTTGTCGATGACAGACTGGTGATACAGAAACATTCATAGGTAATTTTCTTTACAAAGAAAGAATGCGACAAAGGTCAATATTTCCTCGCAAAGCTGAGACAAATTAAAAGTTAAAACAAAAAACACTCGAATTGTGTTTTAAGCAAAACAAATCCACATTTCCCTGGGTCCTTTTTGAAAAGCTGTATGTTTTCAAATAGCTGACACCTACAGTTCATTAGTATGTCTATAGTCCATCAGGTCAACAACTTGAATTTGCTAACCATCTCTACTGTCTATCCCAATGGGAGCTGTCCACTCTGCTCCCTAAGGGGACCCGATAATTAAACCTTTAATAAGGACAGTCCCAGCCTATGGCCCTGGACTGATCAATAGATCAATCTCTCCAATCATCTCTCTCAGAGGAGCCACGTAGCTCTGACCCCTGACGCAGCCTGAGTCTTCAAGCTGAACTAATGAGGTTGCCGTGCCAACACACCTCCCTCCCCGATTAAGATGAGGCATCAACATGTTGACCCAATTCATTTAGCTCCTCCACCATCTTCCATTCCACATGGGACACAAATCAATGGAAAGCCATTGACCTAATGCATCAAAGAACAATGCATGCATAACCTAGAGATATAGGTTTGTAAATAAAGAAAATGGGACATCCAGGGAAGCTAAAAAGGGCATTTATCACCAGCTTTGCAATAATCGATAGTAATTTGCTGCATTCTGAGCTGAGGGGAGCATCATATCTAACATGATTCAATTACAATGAGACACAGGGGGTTGGATCTGGATTCTTGACAAGTTTACCCCATCTGGTTTCTTCCATAATTCCCCGGCATGCAGCCACAAATTCTCAAAGATAAATACAAAACATTACATCAAAGATAGATTTAGAACAAACATAATCAGGTACAGAAATAATGTGTGCCATAGGACAGAAGATTCAATCAAAAGCAAAACTACTCCTACAAATTTTTGAGGTGAATAAATATGGGTCTTTGAAGTCACAATATGTTGAACACTGAACTCTGACCTTGGTGAGCAAGCGAGTGCAGATCCAGGTCCTTCCTGCGTTTGAAGGCCTCCCCACATTCTGAGCAATGAAATGGGTGGCTTGTGTGGAGCAGTCTGTTGAATAAACGTAAAGACATAATCGCACAAAAAACACACCAGTTGATAATTAAACCATGTATAGCGCTTTAGAAAGCGGCTGCTCATTTTCTACATTGATTTTAGTCAACAACAAGAAAAGTCATAACCCACATTTACAAAAATAATTACTGCCTTCTTTCTGCTATTGTAGCTATGACCTTAAAATGGAAGTCTGTGGGGGGGACGGATTTTTCGATCCTGCATCCTGTAATAAAAGAGCACATTTGTCCCACACCCGACCACCCATAATTATGTGTTAACTTAAAGTTGTCATCCCATGTATAACATATGTGCTTAGCTGTGTTTTCGCTTGAATAAATGACATTAAAAAAGTGTATAACAGCTAAAAATAACAGGATAGAGGTAAATAAGGGGCAGAGGGGTCAGAGAGGTAGGATATAAAGGACGATGTTTGTCCATTGTGAAATCTTATTCTAGATCTAGCCTTAGGGGAGGAGTGCTGTGTGTGATGTATGTACTGCTTGCTGCGTCAGTACTGCATTCAGACCAAGTAAAGCAACTTTGGCTTATTTCTCCAAATTAGAACAGACTACATTGAAGTGAAAGAAACATAATGCTCCACTAAAATGCATACCAGTATATGTATTATGTATAGCACACAGCAACAGGTAATGGATTTGCTGAGTACTTAACCACAAAAATCACCTAATGTAGGACAATGGAGGGTATGTGCAAGGACCTCTGCAGGCATACAAATGAGGCCAGGCTGTTTCTCTCCATGTTAAATAGTCAATAAGAAATCAATATTTTAGGGACAGCTGACCCTGAGGCAGCAGGGAGAATTAAAATTTCATTCAGGTTGACCACTCCTCCCCACCAAATGTTGTTTAATTGGTGAGCCGACTGAATGTACAGCAGGTTGGTGGCCTAGCTTGGTGGCCTTTGCCATGATTGCAAACATACAATAGACAAACATCCTGTCTCTTTCAATCAATCAGACAGGACAGCACCAAGATTTCTCTTCACTCATCCTGTATTGTTATGTATATTGTATATGTATATTATCTTCTTAATTCACTGGGCTTTAGGGCCTTGTTAAGAGGTCGACTACATTGTATTTGCATACATTTAAACTAAACATGATAGGAACGGTCGAGTATTGACAATTTCTGGTCAACATAGTGATGAAAAAAGAGGCATTGAGTACACTCTATGATTTGTTGCAGTAACTCTCACCAACTTTTGTACAAATAAGTCACTCAGAATCCTTAATATTGCCAATGAGGTCGAGTATTTACTTGTGATGGTTAAGCTGATCTTCAGTACCAAACCGTGATGGGCAGTGAGGACAAGCAAAGAAGTGAGCAGCTTCCTCGTTGTCCAATGCACAAACCTGAATTGAAGGACATAACCACAGGGTCAATAAAGAATAAATTCACAGAAAAGAAAGCAGAAAAGTCAAGATTATTATTCCAAATAGTAAACAAGATATTGTTAAGAACTGATAATAAAAGAGATGTCTGAAGATTCACAGTCATCCAGGTCATGGATATCAAAGAGGGGTTGAATTGAGGGCAACTGAATTGAACGGATGCCCTGGATGAGAGGCGAAACATCTTCAACCAAGTACCTCCCACTAAGTCCAGTTGCCCTGGATTCAAATCCCCTTGGACAAGAATCATATACCTCATTTTCAAAAATCTCTGCAGGATCTAGCAATTTATTAGCTATTACAGAAACAGTTGTTTATACAAAGTGTACCGGTTTGCGTCCACGCTTGCGCCGAGGCTGTGTCGATGAGTGAATGAGCTGATGTCTCTTCAAGGTGGCTGCCTGGGAGAAGTTTTTGCCACATTCATCGCAGTTGAAGGGCTTCGTGCCTGTGTGGCTCATGCTGTGACGCAGCAGGCTCTGGGAGTTTGTGAAGGACTTTTCACACACCTACACAACAATAATTAAGATTAGTGACATTGCTACTTGGATTTACGCTTTTCATTTGACATGAACAAAAATAAAAAACACATGCCATTTAACTGAAATTGCTGTAATTAAATATTGATCACAGTGTAATTTCACTACAAACTGTCAAAGATAAAGACGTTTTATTAAGCTCTAACTTTATAAATGTCTACCACAAACACTAACCCACTTCAAAGCATCGTTCACATTCACTCTGTAGGACATTATCTCATACAGTACAGATCAAACTTGTGACTGACACCTTGCATGTGAAGAGCTTTTCTCCAGTGTGGCTGTAGACGTGTGCACGAAGGAAGACACGGCGTGTGAAAGTTTTGCCACAGTAGGGACAAACATGGGGTAGTGGGGTGCGGGACCAATCCTGCAGCAGCTTGGCAGGAGGTGGCATATTAGTGGTATCTGAATCAGCTGCAGTGCTGCCCTCTGATTCCACCTTGATGGTGCCTTTGTTTAAAAAAAAAAAAAAAAGATCATCAAGGACCTAAACATCATTTGGCAATGCTTTTTTAATGGCTGTTAAAACCTTTTTTTCTGCTCACCTTTATTAGTGCAGCTAAGGATTCTGGTGGTCAGCTTACTTCTCTTAGGATGCGGAAGCCCTGATTCAGTGGAGGAGGCAGGAGAGGAAAGCAGCCGCTTTGAAGTCTGTGGTGTATCCTGCGGTTGAGTGGTGTCAATTTCAACACTGGTCTCAACTTCATTCCTGACCTCAGTCTCTGATGTGAAGCGGTGCACCCGGCGATGGTATAGGTATTGGGTGGTGTTCATGTAGTCTTGACCGCAATAGCAGCAAGTGTGAAGGGCTTCCTGCAGGTCGTGCTTCTCTTTGCGATGGGTGACCAGGCCAACATCATTGCTGAAGCTCTCCCCACACTGGGTGCACAAGAACAACTCCGGCTGTGTGAAAGTGGAGGTGACAGTGGTGGTGGAAGAATCAGCATCCTGCATCTGCTCGTCGGTTGTACTGTTCTGAGGACAAACCTCCTCTGATCCCTCTTCAAGATTAAGTACCACATTCCTTTCCTCTCCCTTCTGACGATGTTGCTTGCGGTGGTAGAGGAACAATGTGGTGTTCAGAAAACTTTCCCCGCACACGTTACAACGATGCAGGGCTTCCTCAAAACCATGTTGGGTCTTGCGGTGGGCTACAAGCTCCGACACCAGGCCAAAGCTGGACCCACAGTCCACACACAGGAGCACTGGTTCAGGTTTAGACTTTTTGTTAGCGCCTCTCTTCTTGGATGGAAATGAATCTTCTGCATTAGAGGATGGAGGGGTCGGCTCCACAGTCTCTGAAGTCGTCTCTGAAGGGGTCTCCGCTAGCTCAGGTTTAGGACCTTCACTGGCATCGCTTAACTCTGCTGTAGACAAATCCACTATAGGAGCCTGAGCATCCTGCTCAGGTTCTGGCTCATTTACTGATGTGGTCACAGAAACAGACTGCTGACATGATCCTTCTTTACGATGTTGCTGCCAAAGGACCAGGGTCTTGAAAAGTTCATCACAATCCCCACACTGGTACAGAATTCTGGGCTGATCTGATGGCGCCTCAAAAGCTGTCTCAGGTTTAGTTAGACTCGTATTACATGGCACAGATGTGTCTTCTGTTTGGACGTGAATTTGTTGAATTGCAACAGCTCTTGTTGTATTTATTATCTGTTGCTGCAAACAGTGGAAGAAGAGCAAAACAGAGATTATTCAATGATCCAGTTATTCTCATTTGTTTATGTACAAGGCAATTTGTCCATGGAAAACACTAATTAAGTGGCAGCTGTCTGCACTTTTCATTTTACTAGCTTAAGTGGGATGAGAATTTGTGCTTCGTGGGCCAGTAAGGTCAATTTGAACAGCATGCATTTAGAGCCAAGGTTCTTCCGAGAGCTCCAGACAAAAAATAAGGTCCAAACAATAAATATCACGTCCCATTCAGGGCTGAACAGGTTACACGGGGGCCTTTTTAATATGCATCCACCACCCATTTTGATGATAACTACAGGACATCAAGGTCTATTTTAAAGATGTATGTCTTCTGAAACGGCTTTAATCAGAATAGTTCAACATGTCTGCCATAATTATTTGGAGGGTTAGGTTAAGCATATAAGACTACCCAAGGTCATCTGTGGTGACAAAGCTAAGAACATAAAAATGGAAAAATATGTAAGAAAATCTTCAATCAACATTGAACAAAAATATTAAAAACTATTAAATGCCCACTTGGATTTTGGGTCTAGCACTCCACTGAGAATCCCCAATATTGAAGCGAAAACTCTTTTCCAATTCATTTTTTAACTCCTTCAACAAGACAGACTCAACTACATCAGAAATTGTATGATTTCATTTTGATCTAACAACTCAGTCAGTAAGTATAATACAATGACATGAAAAACATTAGTTCCAATTCTGGCTACTACTTTTAAATTAAAGAAAGATACAGTTTATCCCAGGACACTCAATAACATGAACAACTTATGATACAGTGCAACACAAGACATTCAAAGGTAATTTCAATTTGCAAGTTGGTTTTGCTTAAATTATGCAAGTGTTCATGATATTGTACCACATCGTTCGCTTGCATGTTTAACATAACACTGCAAGCAGATGAATTTAAATGTAAATTGCAAAGGACAACAAATAATCAGATAATTGCTGCAAACCCAAATTACCATCTTTCTTCTAATATAGGAGCTACTATTATTCAATAACCAACACACATTCACATGCAGCGAATGGAACTAGCAATGCAAACGATAAAGTAAAACCTTAACCTGCACTTGCTACACATGTTGACATCCTCAGAGCTCAGAGTTATCAGAGCTGACAACTGCATGTGCACTGTGTTTGACTAAATAACAGTGATCTCATCTGATTCACCCTGATAAGTCATAAAACAGCACTGGAGTTCCATAAATGATGCTATGCCATATGTGCATTTTTCTAATGTGTTGCAGAAAGAGAGCCAGTGAGTCATGGTCATCCAAAAACAGAATCTGAAGAGGTGGATTTGTTCAGTCAGAACTAGGTGCGATTATAATTAACCGAGTCACTGATAAACACACTTTTTGCTAACTTGCTGCTGTTCAAGTTCAAGAAAGCACATGTCTAGACACACATGAACAAAGTAATTTGGGGGAAATTACAGCAATGTTCTTCATTGCAATTTTCGTAAGACTTGACCTTCTTGTCCCAAATGACAATAATTAATGTTCAACACACTTTAGAACTACCTGATGATTTACTTCTACTGTTCAAGGTAATACTTAATCCACTTATTTTCTAGCAGCCAATTTTTTATAATTACAGTTGCCTAAATATAAATCCTGCTATGACAACTGAGTAAAATGTGACTGAAAAAAAAAAAAAGATTTCTATAGCGATTTGAGTTGTATTTAGCCGATGTTTTACAGCAATGTGCCATAATATACACAGAAATTGAGATAATTTGGCTTACATAGCAGGAGTACCAGTAATAAAGCTGTTGATGGAAAAGTGGGACCTAGGAAGCCATAAGGCACTCAAGTTTTATAGACTGTTTCTCCAGCTGATTCATCTATGAGAAGGGGAACGAGCGATCCATCAGGCCAAAGGGTGGCACTGACTGCTGCATTTCTTATGTTCCTTTTTCTGCTGGCGACTCTGGCAGCGGTCGGTCTGTCATGAGTGTCACTGTGCTTTATAGACGTGTGTTGAGGACAGTAAGGATGGGAGTCTGGGCACTAGCTGCCCCACTGCTAAGTGTCACTCATGGTGTCAATGACAGCGTTTAACCCTGAGGGCTTTATGAAGCGGTGATGAGAAAAACAAAAAAGGTACTGGTGAAACAAGGACAGAGCTCAGTACATTAAACCTCAACTTATTATGACACTTTCAGGGTGTGAAATTTATATCGCAACCTTTCTAGAGGTATAAATTGACAGGGAATTACATTTTAATGACATATATCCATGAAGGATACATTCTAAACAAAACAAAACAGGATACCATGGTGTATTGAATACAGTTCATTTATGTAAGACCTACATAGCTCTGACATTCAATATCGACAAAATGTACGTATAACAATTCAAATCTGGCTATAAATGTAACGATTATCAGTTTAATGGTAAGAGTAGTATTACTGTTACAAATCATTAACACCATGTTTGTTTGATTATCGTGCTATGAAAAACGCACGGTCAAGGCTGTCTATTTGGCGGCATCATCCACGGTCAGGCACTGGCACAAGTGCCAATGTGCAAGCACAGTAAACGACGTGGATTTGTTTGGGAAAACAAAACATGGCAGAAAGCATTGACAATGTTACTCAGAAGATTTTTTCCCCATCTAAGAGGACAAAGTCTGAAGAGTGCTTGTATTTTGGGTTTTATAAAATTGTTAAGGGAAACTGATTGAACGTGGTAACCCTGTTTGGAGAACGTGCAGAAGAAAAGCTGCTGCTTTTACTTGATGTGGGGACTAAGAAATGTGGTAAATGTCACGGTTTTTCTGTCTAACTTGCTAATAGCTTGTCAGTGATGTAAACTGAAGCTTTCAGTGTAAAAACATTACACATTGTTCTGCTGCTGCAATGTTAGGATTTGTGTGTCTGTTGCAGATGAGTCGTCCAGTACACATAGTAATGCTGTAGCAGTAATCAAATTGGTGTACAAATGAGACAAGCTCTACAAACTCAAAAGACTCCTCTGTGTGTGTAAGAGAGAGAGAAAAAGATAGAATGAGTGAGTATAAAACAATTCATTGTAAACACTGGTAGCTTTTGAAGACTGGGTTGTATGTATGTATAATACTTCCCTAAGATTATATAGTTTCATCTTGCAGTAGTAATTTTCTTTTATTCTATTTTATCTTGTTTACTGAATTTATTTTTGATCACTTTCATATTCTTGCACAGCAATGGCGCCATCTTTAATGTTAATGCACTGCACAAGGAATATTTTCACGTTTACATGAGGTTTTTGCCAATGGCTGTTATTTTTATGTGTATGCAAACAAAAAGTACATAGTGCTTTTCACTTTGTGGTTTTCAATACAAAAGTTTGTTAAATGATTTCAGTGTGTGTATCAGTACTTTTTTCAATGTTTTCACCACATCTAAAAAAAAATACCATGATAGTATTGTTAACAATAATAATGTTGGTCACATCTCTACATCAGGCCAACATGATTTTTGTCGACAGAGTGACCCTTGAACACACTGAGAATGCATGGATGATACATTATACACATTTAGGTAAAAAAGGGAAATGTTAAAGTTTGTCATAGACCCACAATCAATAGATGCTTTTTTTATCTTCTTGATGACAAATTGTTAATCATCCAATGAACATGGGGAGCAGTCTGGTGATTCAGCTGGCTAAGGCACATCCTGGGTGACAATCTGGTGTGAGACCTTGGTCGCACACAACCCTGTATCTCCTATTCTTTCCTGCTTTCGCTATGTTTTCGGAAATAATAAAATTGCCAATGAAATGTACTCCAAAAAAAGATTGAAAACGAGACTGAAAATGCAGGATTGTCTTATTCATTTCACCAATGACCCCTTATTTGACTACATAGTGGCATTTTCTGATGTTTTTATGCAAGACAGTATGCAGTTTCATGTTGGATTTTCGATACTTAGAAAAGAAATGTTGAGTAATTATGTTCATTTCAATTGTGTAAAAATTCAAGTTTGGTTTACGCAAGTGCAACCGTTAAGACCAGATAAGCAACAATTATATCACTCAGTCATTATGGGCTGTTGTGTGTAAAATGATGAGGAAAACAACTAATTAAAACCATTTCAGAAAAAGGCTGTAACATCACAAAATCGAAAAAAATTGAAGCAGTGTAAATACATTTTCTCTACACAGTAGCTCTATCATTCAGGATATTGCACTAAACAAAACCCTACAACTACTATATCATATCACATCACAAAATAAGCCTTTAAGCATCATGCTGCTTGGTCTGAGTAACGTTATAACAGTGCAGCATTCACTATGTAAGTGGTTACCTGAGTCTGTATGAGTGGAACAGTGACGGGTGTGGTTCCAGGTGCAACTAGATTGTCATCCTCTGCGGTGCAAGTCAGCTGATGCTTGAGTACCTCTTCCAGAGTGTTGAACTCCCGGTAACAAGGGAAGCACATGTACACTGATGAAGTCTCCATGGCTACCAGGGGATTAGAAAGCAAAAGCATTTCATAAGAAAAGCAGCAGTGCATAACACTGTTTTAGATACAAGTGTAACAGTGAAAACATGTCAGCATCGTATGCATCTGTAAGCAATAGGGGAGGTGATACAGATGCCTATTAACATGTCTATTATGTGAACATTGCCCTCTCCTGATGAAAGGAAGAGCCTGCATTCATTATCCAGAAAACAGTTCGGGCAGAAGTGCCAGTAGGCCAACTTTGGGGTTGCCAAGATGACTCACCATGTGCCAGGCCTAAGCTAATTGTTATTTTGACCATGCAGGTTGCAGCTCAGATAGTGACCTTGCCAAGTCTCTCACTCTCTCTGCCATTCCATGTGCCAAGATAACATCAATTAGATATGTGCTGTAATTGGACCCAGTGGAAGTTCTTCCTGATCCTGGATGTAGCTGTAATGAAAACCACAATCTCTGCAGTCTGTCTCAGTCACTGTCTACGAACTAGAACACATGCAGCACTAAAAGCTGTGCTCCATCAAAAAGAGAAAACCCACGCCTAAATGGAAATGGGAGTCCATCAGTTCATGTGAAATAGTTGATTTCTTTTCGTTTAATTGTATTAGTTTATTTGACTGGGACCATGGACATAAATAAATATACCTGAGTTAGGCAATATGTACAATTTTAATTTGTAGGCCTTGAGCATGTAGTTCAAAATTCCGAGACTGACAACCGAGGCAAAAGTCTGATACAAATAGCATACATAGCATGAAAATAACTAAAATAGGTGACCAAGTAAAAATAATATAAGTATTAGTATGTTTGGTGATTACATTATTTATCAACAGTGAACCTAAGGGCCATATAAATGTATTTAGCATGAACATCGCTACAATAAATAAGCAAAGTCAGTATTACGATGAACATTTGGTAACTGATTGAATATGAACTGTCATAAGAGTGTGAATAACCGAAAGACTTAATGATGGATAGACATGTAAGACCAGTATAAAAAAATCAATGGCTACATAATTGATTGACAGTTTCATGTCAATTTATTTATAGAAATCTATTATAAATAAATCATGGTGACAAACTTCCCATGGAGCTATCTTAACCCCTAAACCTTGGCAAATGAATTTGTAATTGAGTACACTGTACAGCAAACGATTCATACTTATTTAAAGAATGTAAGATTAAGTCAATAGTCCCTTTCATACTAGTAAACCATTACTAATTAAGTACACCACGAAGAAATGTTTCATTTAATTCCTCTTAAAAATTCTCTTTATTCTGGTGGATTACCGAGTGTAAACTTATTCAAACTTCCAGAGAAAGCATACTGATTTGCTATCGTTGTGCTTTTCACTTCAATTTAAAATAAAGCTGTGATGTTTATGAGGAACGGCACGGAGAAGAAAAAAGTAAGACTTCTGACATTAATCTCGGATACTTTTTGATACCTGGCGCTTATCCTCTTCCGTGGATATGCCCACTGGCGGCTACCTCAGAGTTTAACAGGTTCATTGGCAAACAAATGGATGTGTGAGAAGGGGACGCTGTCGCATAACTGTGCCCCCTGTGGTGGCTGTATACTAATGTCCAGACACCATGCTGTACAGACACAGATGGTCCGATACAGTCACTTAACCATCAGTCTGGCTGCTTTATATCGACGTGTGTAACTTGTGAGTTCGTCACGGCACTCTACCA
Organism: Brotula barbata; assembly: GCA_900303265.1. Classification (NCBI taxonomy): domain Eukaryota; kingdom Metazoa; phylum Chordata; class Actinopteri; order Ophidiiformes; family Ophidiidae; genus Brotula; species Brotula barbata. The sequence goes on along the minus strand of OMNV01009168.1, from coordinate 68,453 downwards.
TTCTTATTTTCTTACCAGACGATCAATGATGTGGGAACTGATCACCCGATATCAAGTCAGTGTTCTGAGCGGGCTTATGAGGGGTGACTGTTTTATGTTCACAAACAAGTGGACGTAAGCACCAAAGGACACAGACACCAAAAACACCCAATCGTTCATACAGGCATTGTGTAAAAGCTAGAATCACGTTAGTTAAGATTTCACTGTGGGTTTGAGCTTCCCGTCCAGCTAATGCTAGCAGTTAGCTAGCTAGCTGGGGCGATAGTGTTATCTGTCAGAAGGCGTGCAGTTAATGCAACGCTGGCCATCTTAGAAGCACTGTGGCTAACGTGACCCTGGTGGGATACCGAGCTCGTTTGCTAGCTTAAAATAAGCTAATCGAGCGAGTGTCAAGCCATTTATTTGCCGCATTGGTCCAATTAGCTGTTAGCAAACAAATGTGTTATGCTACTTGGACCAGTAGCCCTTACTTCTTGGTACCTCAAAGGAGAAGAAGAAGAAGAAGAAAAGCTCGAAGAAGGAGGGCGGGATACGCTTCTTCGGTGGTGTAATGGCGGCGACCGACTAAAAGTTAACATTAGCTGTCTCCCCCCGCTGAAAACCTCCATGCACGAATATCACCATGTGATACGTCACTCAAAAAGTACATCAACAGAAAAATAAATAAAACATTTTCAATATAACTCACCGAATTCTGGCGTTAGCGGTCGAGCGAGAATGAACAATTGCAGTGTTTGTCATACGCATTAGAAAGGCTCGCTCTGATAGGCTGTCTGGCAGCAGAAAGAGTCCATGTCCGCCACTCACACACCAATAGTATTCGAGTTAACATCATGCTGACCGGGAGTTTGTAGTCCAAAACTCGCGCTTTTGCTGCAGTGTGTGTTTGAAAACTGTAGCACAAAACGATAAGTAAAACCACATCACACATATTCAATACAATCATATTTCTTTTAGATATTCCAGATAGGAAATGTATTAGTTTCGGGAAAAGTTTATCGTGTTACATTTGCTTTCTGGCTGAACTAAACCTGTCCAGTCTGGTTTATTTTTCAAAAAGTGACGGCACTCTGTTGATTATGTCCGAAGTATCAATAGCTCTTAAATCCCTTAAATACAGGTGAATTAATTGATTATTTAGTTCACGGTTAATTGGATTTTTTTTTAATCTATATACTGTTTATTTGTTGGGGGTTTTTTTATATTAGTAATCCATTAATAATTGAGTATGATACACAGAAAACACAAAAATAATTCAAATCCATTACATTAAACCTTCCTTTTCAAATTATTACACTTAATCTGAAATTTCTCTTCATTCATTACGTGCTGTTTGTCCTTTTATACAGAATTACCGAGAATCCATCCTGATATATTTATTATCTTTGGTAATTTAGGGCTTTGGGCTAGAGTTTGAAATTAAGACTGTATGATGATGGACTCGCTGGTGTTTACCACATAGTTTAAGAGACTAATACCCATAAAAGTTTATTAAATCTAACACTCATTAAATGTGCCCTCCACAGAAAGGTTACCCAGCTCACATGCATTCTGCCACATTCTGTATTATAAGCCAGGTCAGTGGTAGTATGAGCTACCTCACCGCACTCATTTCCCAGAATTACACAGTGCTTCTGTGTGCTCTATTGGATGATTGGGAGGATGAGCAGCTCCTCTGGACTGCTTAAACTGACACCAAATGGTATTAAAGAGCCGGCTGGGCGTTCAGCCAGGGGACCGGGGCCACTCAGTCTCCACAGAAACTGCAATCTGCTTGGCTCAGTGCTGACTAACATTATTCAACCTTGACATATCATATCACTATGATGAAGACAGCAGACGTGTGTTTCGTTGAAGGTTGCGGATCAGAGACTGCAGGGCTGAGAAGAGTAGAGCTGTCTTGTCATACTGCGCTGATTGCTCATCTCCCTCTCACATCCATCTTTATCTCTTGCTGTGTTTTTGCATCAAGTATTTTTTTTTTATCCCTGGTTTCATCCCTCTGAAAGCATGCAGGCAGGTGTAATAGGTTCATAAGCATACAGTTTCCTCATTTTGAAAAATCTGAACACAATATACAATCTTGATAAGACCTGACAAATATAGTGCATTGATATGAACATTATATAAAGAGATGCACTCACTATCACCTCAATTCCCGCTCATACACGCTCTTTTCATTGATTGAAATGGTTATTTTCATCTACTTGAAAGAACAGTCCTTTATTGATCCTCATAGGGAACTTATTTCCCTGCATTTAACCCATCCTGACTATGAGGAGCAGAGAGCAGCACTGCAAACACACAAACAATAGCCGGGTGACCCACTCCAGATCTTCCGCCTTGCGCCTTGGTCAAGGGCATTGGCAGGAGTAAATAGCCTAATGCATATTATTGTGGTTGGGGGAAACTGGTGCACCAGTAGGAAGCTCACAGATACAGGGAGAACATGCAAACTCCACACCGAAATTTGTGGTGGTCCACCGTGGTGCCTTGATGATTGGATTAATTTTCGATCAAAATGGGATATTCTGTGCAACACAATTTGGCGAGGGACTGCTAAAGTGTAAGGCAGAATCGGAGGGATGGGGTTATGACAAATGTTATGTGTCTTCTGGTAAAAAGTGACCAAGGACACCCTGTTTTCTGGGAAGAAAGTAATAAAATCTTCAATGTCACACTATTGTTGCGGCTGACAGAACTATGTTGCCCACTCAACCAGGCCGATTAATAATTTCTAAACAAATTTTGTGGTTGAAATCCATCTTAAGTCTTGGACAATTCACTTGTAAAACTTGTATGATAAATGTAGCAATAAATTTTAAAAAGGCACTGGACAGCAAAGGTTCCTCCAGAACCCATAAATATTTTCTACTGAACATGGATAAAAACCAACGAAGGAAGTTATTAGACGCCCAGAGACTTCATTAAATCGTGCTCTTCTTTGCACCAAATTCTTGGCTGAGCAAGACATGTAAGTTGCTTCGAGACACTTGTGGGAGAGATTTCTTTGGTCTGTGTTAAGCTGTCACGCTTAAGTGCAGTCGTGTTTGAAATATGCGCTGAAGGTCCTTGAAGTCATGCCGCTGACTGAAACCTGAATTCTATGTGATGCTCAGATATTGTGAAATACAAATCTGACCACATCAAAAGAAGAGAAAACAGTTAAAAGCGAAAAAAATCACCACTTATTGAAAATAGTATGAATGCAACCAAATTAGTGTCAATGAGCCAGCCCTGAGCTTGTTTTCAGTCAAGGGCAAATTTCTCCGACACACCCAGTAACACGGGTCATTTGACTGTTTTGATTTCACCATTCTCCAACTGATTTCACTGATCCACCCAATTCAGCTGTAGAACATGGGCTCCCTCTGTAAAATGCTTCCATACAAAGCTTGAGAAAATCCTATGACTCATATCTGATTAGCATGTCTCTTATGTTCCCCACATGAAAAATACTGCATCAAAGACGCATGAATGCTTGCTGCACTCTTTTACCAAGTTCGCAGACATTCCTGTATCATTATAAATGAAGCCTTGCAGCTGAGTGAGGTGCAAGGACAAGGACACCTCTTCATCAGAAAAAGTAAAGGTTATGATTTATTAATTATGCAACACCCCCTTAGTATAACAAACTTCTTCTGATGCTCATCAGGCTGCTGTTCCTGGTGATATATGACTGAAACAGATCCCTTGCTAAGTTGCCAGCAGGGAGAGGAATATGAGAGATTAATTTCGATCACGTCTTCTGGTGGTTGGCACTGATGAAACACCAGAATTTTACTTCATGACAAACTCATGGCTTCTTGGTGGTCTGCCGCCAATTGGTTCATTAATACACTTTACTGTTTGTTGCACAGGAGATGAACTAGCATGAGTGCATAGTATTTAAGTAATTATGCTGATGATGTTCATTTTTTAATTCTACAAAAGTCACTGCTTCTCTCATTGAATACATCTTCGCAATGGCTAAGTGATAATGTAAATGTGGCTCGAACATGCACATATTTTTTTCATGGATGTGAGACAGGAACAGTTTCATCACTTTATTAATGAGTTTAATTATTTATACCAACAAACAAAAACAGTCTCTCTCCCTCCATTCCCCTCTTTATCGTCTCCTTTATCCAACTGTTCTGTTCTGACGTATGTTTTACCCTCAGACAAGGGAAGAGCAGAGTCCCAACTAATCAAAACCAATATGTGGTGGAAAAAACATTAAAGTAACATTTAGTATGATCTTCATTCTCAGAACAGGAGAACAGAGAATTATGTCCATGCTTTGACAGCACACGTACACGCACACTTTCCTAGCAGTAGAGCTCAAGAATCTCACTCACCAGGTGTCTGTGAAACATACACACTCGTAACAGGTCAACCCAGTTACACTCAATACACACTGTAAGTGAAACAGGAGACAGTTGGACACAGGAGATGGTACATGTCAATGGACAGAAGAACTCCCCCCCCACACCCACCCAAACACAGCAATATCATCAGGCAGGCCACACACACATACATAGGCTGAACTGTATTCCCTCTCGACATCACATCTCCATAGATCCAGAGGCTTGTAACATTCCCTTCACATTGGAAGTTAAATGGAAAACCAGAGTTCCATCTATTGGCTACCTTGTGTACCTGCACACGTAAAAGACCACTGATCGGAAATCACGCTCCAATATCTGGATCAAAGTACAGTATCTTGGATGTTAAATAATTTTGCATGTGACATTGATGGACTAAAATTGGAATAAAAACAAACCCCACCTCTTAATTTTACCACCCCAATGGAAAAAAACCCAACCCCCCAAAAACACAATATAATAAATAAAACAGTCACAACATTTATGGGGGAAAAGCATGACGAAGAAATGGAGGGAGAGAGAATAAAAATGAAACTTTTGTTCTGTTTTTCCCTTCCTGAAGCAGGGACTGAAATGAAATTGTATTTACAGACTGAGACTGAGGATAAACAGTCCGGCCGCTGTTGTGCCGGTCTACTAGAGAAAAAAAAATACAAGAACAACAATATAATAACAATAATAACAAAAATAACAAAATAAAATAAAAGGTACTTGATATTTACAGTTTAGCAGTGAGAAAAAGAGGAGGGAAGAGGGAAGCAGAAGGCAAGGGGGTGAGGAGAAAAAGGATTGAAAGGGAGGCTCCAAAAGATGTTGGGTTTCAGGGGTCCAAGCATAATTTCTGGTCAGATTATTACTGAATGAAGTGAAATATAGTGTGGTCAGTTTAAGATAAACAATCACATTTGTGTGGTGGAAGAAAGAAAGCAGCCCTTGCTGATGACGGGCCATAGTGAAGTCATTTGAGCTCAGTACCTACCACCATTACAGGACAAGAATAACCTGATATGTGCTCCAGAGTGTATACCGTCGTACATGGAAATGCCACTGAAAAAAGAAAGCAGCCACAAGTCTTTGTAAAACGAGATGGTCTAGCACTAATGCGATGTCTTTCTTCAACATAAAGCAGATATGAAAAACATCACTGCAAAAGTGACACAATGAGGTGTGTGTCCACTCCGCTGTGATGGGTAACGGTATTTATGAAATTCGACTCATTGAGGTTTGTGCATTAGATGCAGCTAGAGCCCGACGTCACTCCCTGTCAGTAAAATTATGTTACAGCTGAAGAGTTCATATTAGAGAGTATTCATAATTTGCCCCTTTGCTGTCCATCTACTTCCTTAGGAAATGTGCAATATCAGACTAACACAAAACACTTGGGTTCCAGCTTAAATTAAAACATGATCTTATACAGAAAAAAAGATTTACACTCTGCTCCAACGTTTCTCCCCCTCATAAAAAAAAAAAAAAAGATGTAATGGATCGACAAATGAGAAAATGACACCTGAAGAAAAAAGCCAAAACAATCATTCAACCAGAGGCCGTGGCAATCAAACAAGGATGGACATACAATTGCAGTTAAATTTAAAATAATTTCTAAAATTTCGCCGACAAAAATCAGCCAATTTCTTTTGTCTGATACCAAACAGATGTTTTAAAATCCTATTATTCACATTTGTTCATCATTCAGCTGGGTGTAGAGACAATACTTGGGTAAAGTAGGGAGTAGGGAGTGACAGAAAGCCACACCATACATAATGTACAAAGGTTCAATCTGTGACCCTACTACGGATGATTGTCAGTATTAGTCGGGGCTGCCTTGGGGCCCTTACTCTTATATCTGGACCCTGTTCATAGCCCATAGACATAAAAATTGCTAAAGCAAATAAAATCATAAAAATTATAAAAGGAAACTATCAAAGATTACAACGCAGTAAAACCAACTGCTGGCTTCAGAAAAGATGTACAGCCGACATTCTCTTCTGACACAAATCCTAGGGAATTTATGTCTCCATCTCAACAGGCTAGAGCCTCTATGAACACAGAACTGCAACATCCATTCAGCCAAAACATGGCCACCTCAGGTCCTTGACATACATCTTCTTGAAGTTAACAGCCAGAACAAATATTTCATTGGGAAATGTTTAAAAACTAGAGGAAAAGCAATATTGACAGTTTGTGGTTCTACAGTTGTTATTGTTTGTTTGTTTGTTTGTTTTGGGGAGTTTGGAGCCAGAGGGACGGTTGAGAGGGAGAGGAGCAGAGAGGAGAGATGGAAAGAGAAGACAGCAAAAGAAAAGTTGATATGGGATGGATGCTCAGGTGCTGTTATTGATGGATCCAGGTGCTGAGCTGGGCTGGGCGGCACTGTCTGACACACTGCCCTCTGCAGGGGGCGAGAGGGAGCACACAATCAACAAACAAGATTCATCAATCTCGTTAATAATAAAAAAAGATACACAGCAACGTGTATCTTGAGTCTAAACAGATGCTCGTCATGGTATGAAACAGTCGTAAACCTGTAAGCTAAGAGCTTACAGATGGGTTTTAAGAAAAAAAATCTTAATTTTAGTTCAATGTGGGAATATGCTTGTTAACTAAATATGAAATGCTCTTCCATAACTTAAATTGTCCACATTAAAAATCACTTCATAGCATTGTTTGTTCTTATTTATTTAACATCAATATCATTATACACATATGTTTGTGTTGTGCCTAAAAAAGGAAAGGATTCATCAACTATCCAAAATGGCTGGCTGGATGTCAGTCATGATCAGTAAACAATAAAAACTATGTGCAGTGTAATCCTCGTTTCTCTTTGTGTACAGTCAGCAAACAGTAATACTGGAGCTGACATGCATGGGGAATTTAAGATCATGAATTTAAGATCTAAGTGTGAAGAGTGGGTTAGTCCAGAAATTCTGTCCCATGCATGAGCAGAGCTACAACGTTTAGTTATTAACCTGTATCTAAAATCTGAATAAGGGCTCTAAACAAATTATTTTGTACATTCCCTATTGCCCTAACATTTCACACTAGTGTTTAAGATATTTTAAGAATTGCTACATCAAATGGATGTCATAGTGAGTGTACTGTACGTACCATGTGAGGCAGGTGACGTCTGTGCACGCGCGTGAGGAGGAATGAGTGTGGAGTTTAACTGGGGCTGGATAGACAGCTCTAAAAGAAAAGAAAAGGTAAACAAGTTTTTAATTCTATATGAAATCCCAACAATGCAGAGCCATTAAATATGAGTGACACAACATTTGAATAGGACTAACTGTGACATTAAATACCCTTTTCAAACAGGAACCCTCAGCATGATTGCATCTTGCATTTTAACTGTTCCTATGAAACAGCTGTCACAAGTTAATCTTTGGTTGTCAACATTTATAGACACTTAAGGGGACTTGGCAACTGTGTTGTTATATACGTCAATGCCAAACTGTATAATCATATGGTATTTTATTACATATGAGTACAATCTGTCACTGCTTTTCAGACTACTGATGGTAGTGGGTTACGCAAATTTTACATATACATCATACACATCATCTTTGAAAAACTCCCAATCCCTACAAGAAATGTAAAACTAGATGGAGAAAGGTCTTATTTGTGTGTAACCCAGTGTAATTAAGATAACATGTTGACCCATTCAAGATTGCGTGCCCATAAAAATTGAACTCATGTTTAAGTCTTTACAGTGATTAGAGGATACTGACGTGGAAAACAAAAGACAGAAAAGTAACAACAAAGCAATGACAGAAGCCACACACAACTGACCAACAGGGCTGAAATTGAAGAGGAGTGGCAAGTCTCGCCCGCTGGGTAGGCGAGTGTTGGGCTGGCGAAGTTCATCGAAGAAAGCGTGGGCACATGCCTCCAGGGGAGACAGCCTGGTCACCGGCGTGTATTCAAGCAGTCGAGAGCACAGCGCAATGGCCTCAGGTGGGGTACGAGGCTTAAACACCTGAAAAAGGAGAGGGAATATCATAGGGGGTTCTTGACTCATAAACTCCCGAGGGAGTAGGGAATTCCCACCAGGAATTTGGGGTTGTGCATACCAAAAAAAAAAGACAGAATTCAAAAGATATAAAAAAGGAAGCAGAAGAATGTTGACTTGAAGGGAAAAAACAATTTCATTACTATCAATAATCCAGAGCCAATATTTGTCACAATATTCCCATCATAGATAACATTATACTCTTCATTGTTGGGATATTTTTTTAATTTCAATTGCATAAGAAGGGGTAGTTTAAATTGGTGTGAAACAACAAAAAAGAAAAGTAACGGTACCCAACATCACCGTGGCCAAATAAGGATACCTTTGTCCATGGGTGTGCTTTGATCTGTGGGAACTTAAACTCTGTGTAGTTGGGGTTCATCTCTCGGATTTGCTCTCTCGTTGGAGTCCCGAGAACCTGAAAAAAAAGAAAATAACTGATCATTGCAAGTCTGTCCATAAAAGAGAGGAGGAACTGTCAGCGTGGACAAGAAAAGTGGTATGATGAAATGTTCAGTTTCCATCATCCTTGTTAGTATACCATTCTTTGCTTATAAAGTCCAGAATTTGAAGTATTCTGTTTTTGCTCTCCATCTGCCATTTCTCCAATTGTGCAAGTGAGGCTTAATCTCACACCTATCCTTTTCAATCCGCCATGCCTGTTTCTTCCTTCATTATATTGAGGGCCATCCAATTCGGGAAGGCTGGAGTAGAAATGTGCTATAAAAAACTCTGACAGTGAGTGAGCAGTGCTGCTAATTTCCAATACTCCACTTCAATTACAAATATAACTTTACATGAGCATTTAGCGCTGTATTTCTCTTACACCTTCTTTTCACTGAGTAAGGCAAAAACACAAAGTTTGCTGACTTGACTTACTTGGCTCCTAAACATTTGTTGACTTGCCCATTATATAGTAGATTCAAATAAATTAGAGCATATGATCTATTAAATTTGACAAGGGTTATGGAGGCATAACCTGGGCAATTAATAAGTATTAGCATCCATGGTGGCAGATGTTTAATATTGCATACCAATGTATACTGGTTTATTTACACACTCCCTCTTGAGCTCCCGCCTCAGCTGTGAGAGTGACTTGGTGTGAAATGATACTGTGAAGGGACGGGATTGGGAAGGGCTCACCAGGACGCATCAGGTGGTTTTCAAAACTGACAGCAATATTGCATTTGTAAAACTAATACAGTTTGATAACACTGGTCCTACCTTGATGATCTCTACGAGCTGGTCCACACCACTGTCCCCAGGGAAGATGGGCTGGCCCAGCAGCAGTTCAGCCAGCACGCATCCAGCCGACCAGATGTCAATGTTGGATGTGTAGTCAGTGGCACCAAAAATGAGCTCTGGGGCACGATAGTACCGTGAGCAGATATAGGAAACATTCGGCTCCCCACGAACTAGCTGCTTTGCACTATGGATGGGTAGAAAGGAGATGAGCAGAAAAACAGTTAAAAAAAGAACTCCACAGTACAAGAGCATGCACAATTCAGGACACAAAAATACATGGTTATACAAAAAGACTATCAGCTAAAAATAATGCAGAGGCACGTTTAGTCAAAATTATGGAAAGGCAGACAAAGAGAGACAGACATATGTAAAAGTAATGTCAGACACTGACCTGCCAAAGTCACAGAGTTTAAGGATGGCTGTCTCTGGGTCCACCAGGAGGTTCTGGGGCTTTATATCTCTGTGACACACGCCCTGGGAATGGATATAAGCCAGACTGCGGAACAGCTGGTACATGTACACCTGAAGGGAACAGACAGGATTTGCATCGTGCCTGGCAGTATTTAACTACCTACACAGAATCATGCAGCTTTCTATCAAGAAAAGCAAATGAGTAGTTGAGGGTACCAATTTCCCCTAATATTTCTGAAATGCCTTTTCTTATGTTGCGAGAGTGGATTTATGACTCATGCCGAGTGGGCTATCACCACTGTTCAAAAAGACCCTTTGTAACACAGAAATGTTATAATTTTGGTTGATTATATGCTCTTTGTAAATCAAATGTAATATAAATCACAAACAAGATTTTTCATTGAGGAGAAATGTTACAAGGTTTACGTAATGTTAAAAAGAATAGAGAGGATCACTGAAAATAAAAATGAGGACAAAAATGTATTTTAAGGTCAGTCTGGCAAATTTATGAACATTAACAGCACTTTGAAAAAACTGTTTGAAAAAATGTAATTCAATTAAAATACTTTGTGTCATTTTGTTCACCACTTAATTGGGATCTTGATTGTTACTGTATTCCCAAGTGGCTGCTTTTTGTGACTACATCTGGACCACAAAAACTTAAATCTACTACTAGTATAAAATCTAAAAAGCTGTCTGGACTTTGATCATCTCGATTATGAAATGGTAATACCACTTTGCAAAGACAGGAGAACATTTTATTTGTTTACTGTGCGCGTCTGATGCTGTGTAGGCACAGTTATCAATTCTGTGTATGACAGTTGTAGTGTTTATGTCCCCTTCCTAAGCTTATTGAAGAACAATGATAACCATGGACAATAAATAAATAATAATATTTGCAACTATTTAATGTGTCTGTGGAAGGCAGACAGCACGCAATCACATAAGACAAATGATTGTCAGCATCATCATTATGATCATCATTATTACACACACGATTCAGAGACAGGCCTCAGATTGCAAACTCAATGCCGAAAAAAATTGAGAAATGAGTGTTATTTAAAGGGGGGCACAAAAAGAGAGCTTGAGTGAGAAAGAATGACAGGAATGACAACAGCAAAGGACCCAAGGGGGAGTGAATGAGGAAAAAGGCGCAGACATGGTGTGATGGAGCTGTGTCACTGGAGGAAGGAGTGATGACGCAAGAAGGGGAAGAGAGAGACAAACAGAGAGAGAGCGAGATCAGTTTGCATTTTATCGCCACAGGGGAGCAGCATTCTGAGGTGGGGAAATGGTCCGTGAGACAGCTATAATGTCTTTTCTGCTGCTACAGACAAAGAATACCCACACACTAATATGAGCACTCTTTTAAACAAGGAACTAAGTGAATTGCAAATAGAGTAATTCCCCAGGGACCATCCTTCCTGTTCTGCTTTCATAATCCCTAAACAGTGATCTGTCTGTGAAAAACAAACAGCTAAATGCTTAGCTCTTTATTACAGCCACAGACAATGACTGGACAAAACATCACCAATTGATGCTTTGTGGACTTCAAGTCCAATCCAAGTTTGTCAGTAGTCTCAGCTAACTGAGGCACTATTGTCTTGCTACAAAGGTTATTTTTTTCCAGCATACACACTGATCACTGTAGAGACTGAATTTTGACATTGTGTAATTTACAATTAACAGATAGACAGACTTGACTAAAGGATTTTATGCTTGAATAGCTCAGAAATACCCCTCTAAATTTCTTCTGTGGTTATGGCAATGGCACCGCCAGAAACAACCCCGAGACTCTGTGTGTGTGTATGCGTGTGTGCTGGTGTCAGCGTCTACCCACCTTAACATAGATGATGGGGATGGTGGTCTTCGCTTTGTTGAAATGCCGAGCCACCCTGTACACTGTCTCTGGGACGTAGTCTAGCACCAGGTTCAAATACACTTCATCTTTCTGAAGAGGGAAACAAAACAGTACAAGAGTAGGCATCTAAAATTTCAAACAATGTCCTTAAGTGATAGTTGTATCACATTATAGTTCATTAATGGGTTCACACCAATCACAATGATAATCTACTATACAGGGCATATTACAGTATGTAAGGCATCATAGGCAAAATAAGACAAAGCTATCCAGATCCTCATGTAAACACACAAAATGCATATTTTTACTTTCTGAAGCCAGCATTAAAAAAGTAAAATCGTAAAATACTTTTAATACACCAAAATAAACCCCAGCACTAAGAGCATTACATAACAACTGCAGAAACACAATGAAGTATAAACTATAAATGTTAGAAACCAAAAAAGAGCAATTTTCCAGGGTTAGTATTATGTCATTAGTTCCAACATATAGGCTAAGGCATACGTACCTTCTCTCCACTTGAGTAAAAGAAGTAACGTAGCCTTACAATGTTGCAGTGGTCCAGTTTACGCATGATCTGTAGTTCACGATTCTACGAAGATGACATAGCAGGGAGAGGTGTTCTCAGTGTAAAAGTGCTTAATGAAAAATTGTGTCTAAAATAAAATATGACATCTCTGGAGCACTTCAGCATGTTAGAATCTGATTTAATTGTGATAACCGTACACGCCTCTCTAACCATACCTTAAACCTCTTGTCCTGCAGGACCTTCTTAATTGCTACCATCTCTTGGCTGTCGATGAGACGGGCTTGGTAGACCACTCCGAAGGAGCCATTTCCTATAACCTTGATGTCCGTGTAGGACACTTCCTGTGGGCGATCTGGGCCCTGACCGGGTGTAGCTACTACTGTCGTCACTTTGCCACTGTCTCCTGTGAATGAGAACACAAAAACACTTTACCTGAACCATTCTAAAGGCTTGCACTTGAAAGATCCTTGATCCTAAAATGACCATTAATGTTTATTAGTTTTAATGAATGCTATATACTATGATGTAATCCTAAGTGAGATAAAGGAAAGTCAATAATTTGTGACATTTCATTTCAAATATCTTTTTATTGGTCACTGTCTACAGCATACATTCTAATGTTACTTTTGCTATCCCACACGTGAGAAACTGGGTGAGATAACCCCTTCATCTCTCCCTTTCCACCAAAACTAAGAGCAGAGAAAATCTTAACGTCAACAAGCACTATCCGCTTCTCTAAATGGTTGTGCTTCGTCACTCCCCAGACACAGTCCACCAGCTGGTAATGAGTTCCTAATACTTCCCACAACACTTCTCCTGCTTCCCTTGGGTTAACTATCTTACAGGCTTCCTCTCAGTTCCAGCTCAGTACCTCTGCAATCTCAGTTAATTCAGTGTGCCATTTCCTCTAATTCCACATACACACAGCAACTTCAGGTAATCCCTGATCAATTTATCTACGGTTAATTTGACAGGTGAAAGTACTGCAACCACATAAAGGTCTAGGGACAACATTGTGTGCGTTTAAAATTTGTGAACCTGTGTTACTATTTGACTAATGTTACACCTTGTGAAAAGTAAAATCTCAAAAACTAACTGACAGATCACAAAGGGGTCAAGTAGCACCTAAATTAACGTGTATGCATGAGTTGGGGACAGAATAATTTGAGTATTCACCACTAAAAACAATGACACTGACAAATTAAAAATTAAACCCAAATGAAAAGGGTGCTACTTCATCTCCTGATATTTGTTTCTGCACACCTGCTATATGACAATATATCACAGGGCTCCTGTGTGCAACCATTTAGGTGCATTTTGCGCCTATTTTTGTCTGTGCGACTAGATTTTAAAACTAGGCACACCAATGTGACTTGCCCAGAGAGCTGGACACATTTCAACAAATGTGCCTACAGATGTTGTAAAACACGACTGAGATGATCAGAGGTGTTTATTTATGGTCTTAAATCACATTTTAAATGTGGGCATACATGGGCATGCATCTAAACGTAGTCAATGTCTTTTTGTTTTGACTAAACAAACGCAAATCACTCTTTATCATGTTAGGCGCACTTACATGTAAACACTTACATGTCTACTTTACTTTACTAAAGCACTAAATATAAAAAAAAATCTTTTATTCAACTTATTTTTTATCTTAGCAATACTTGGCTTTATGACTTTTTCTTTTTAAATAATTCAGATTTTTCTCTCTGTAATTAGTCCATTTATAAATTGAACATTTATAAGTAATATAAATATGGAAAAATATGAATATGTTGCACTGCATTGTCGATTTAAGTGGCGCCCCTGTATTTTGAGCTGGTGCTCTTAAAATTTTCAGTAAAAAGCACCAGTGCTCCTTGTGAAAAAAAGTTAGTCTGAAGCCCTGCATCATATTTATTTATTATAATTACTGTGCTTTGGTTCTTGTTCATCACTGACAATGGTATACTTTTATCTTTTTACAACATGGCAAACAAAATCTTTCTCATTAAAGGTAGGGTTGGTAATATGTTATTGAAGCACAATTTGTTATATTTGTAGAAATCATCTTAACATCCTGACAAAAATCAATATATACATCTTTTAATCCAGTATCTGTAGCTTTACTAATCCTGAAATAAACCAAACTCGTTGCCAATTAATTTCATTCAGACTAAATGAAACCACAATAATCATGGTGGGTGTGAATATATAACGCTATATTAGGGCCACTATTGGTTAAAAAACGTAATGCCAAATTCTCTGAGACAAAGAAAAGTCACCAATTTGTGAGAGAAAAACTAGAAATGGTGACATTCTCACACACAACCCACTAAAAGCACACACAAGCTACCAAAAAACATCGCATCTGTGTGAATCAAAATATTTTATCTCAAAGTTATAGTGTCAGATAATTTGATAGTCATTTTCTAAACTACTATTCCGTCATATAAATGAGACATGAAATAGTTGTAGCTACATACAGCTGTGATGAAAAAGATACGCTGTGTCTCTCTCTATGACTCTCTGGACCCGCCCTCCAGGTGTAGTCAGGTTGTTTGCATCCATGTGATTGGGGCGTGGCAATACTGACTGAACGGAGGGGGTGGGATTTTATCGGTTGTATACTTTCAAAATCTTTCTTACTCCCTGGTTGCTCCAACATTACCAATCCCTTCTTAAAGCAGCTACACAAAATGATTGGACAAGATCAGTCTCAGGAACAGAAATATTCATATTTGAGAGCTCAGGCACTGTGGTGTTCTTGAAATTCCCATATTTCAACTCAACAGTATGCTGTTCTCTGTGCTACGATTTAAACATCACTTTCACACTCTCTTTAAACAAGTAGAGGTAGATGGGACACCATTAAATATGGAGCAGCTGTGGTATGATAGTCCCTTGAATAATGGATGCTAAGATGAGCACTCTGCCCAGCTGTCAGTGAATAGCTTTGGTTTCTAATACGTTAACATAAACCCAATCAGCACAAAGGAGGATGTGAGGAGTGACTTTTTTTTACATTTATTACCAAGGCAGTTAGCTGGTCTAAAATTAAAGCACACATTTTACCTATTAAAAAGTAAACATCACGTGCTGGATGATGAATTACAACTACCAATTAATCATAGAGACCGGTATAAAGACACATTGTCCAATATTGTTTTGTAACGGATTTCAATTGGAAAGGAACACTTTTGGCCATGTACCTCTACCTCTGAATCTAGAATACGTCCACAATTGCTTTTCTATGGTCACAGAAATTTCTAATTCAGCTGTCAATCAGGTTATGAAGGAATATTTAAACTGGTTATTCACTGACCACTCCATCACAGCTGCCTGGTCTCTTCACATAATGGTTTCTGGGACTGTATGCTACCATTTAGACTCACCATCACTCTAGATAGTGCTGCAGACCACAAGAGGACAGTAGATGTGGTTAACGTCTCTTTCTTTGGGATGTCTGGTGAACACTTAGTGGGAGCCCCATGACAGAACTTAAAAGAGGATTCGAAGCTTTTTTTCTTTACGAAAAAACACTTTTTGGAGTATCCTATTTTACATCACTCTTCTCAATGCAAATGGTGAAGAGTTATGTATTGCAATCAGACTTTGATGAATTGTTTTTGCCACATGGTATCTAATGACTAATGTTGGCCACAACTATAATTTTCAATTTTAATTGCCGTTTTAAAAAGAAAAAAAAATACTGGCAACAGGTGATATCATAAATATCACAGTGTGGCATAGTTGCTAGGGTGATCACCTAGTGATGGAAGGGCCGCCGGTTTGATCCCCGTCTTCTCCATGTCGAAAGTTCCTGAGCAAGATCCTAACCTCAAATTGCTCCCGACAGGCAAGTGGGCCTTGCATGGTTACCTTGGCTGTTGATGTGTGAATCGGTGAATGTGAGGCAACCATTGTAAAGCGCTATAGAAACGCAGTCCATTTACCATTCCATTTAAATACACTTCCATTGTTTAACACTAAGCTAAAGCACCAACACTGCTTCTGTGGGCTACTATCAAATCCAATGATGTTTGATCTTGCAATGCCCATACACTAAAGAAAAATATCAGCTTGCTATCCACCTAATGCAAATCTGCAGGTCATCCACACGTACTAACTGACCCTATGGTATACAAAGTCAAATTTAACTTCTGCATTGCATTCATTCATTTCACTTGTTTGCCAGTACAAAAATTCCAGTTCTATTGCCTGAGCCACTTACCTCCAAATTATTCACTATGAAGAACTACATGACTAGTTGCATATCACCTGTTTTGACAAGAGCTAAGTCTAAATTTCATCCATGTTGGCAGCTCATCATTATATCTGACATTATTGTGATGCCATTTTACGGCTCCAGTCTGCCCTAGGTGTAAACACCTCTGTCCATTCCCACAGATCTCCTGCCAGCCACTTCCACTGTGTGTAGTTATATGACCTCTGGCATTCTGTAAGTTCTTGTCATCACACCAGCCCAAGCAGCTGGATGGACTTTGCTGTTGGCAAACAGCTGTTTCCAGTACTGATATTAAGCGAGCTGTTCAAAAGTCAATTTTGAATTAATCGCCATAAATGGCCAGGTTCTGTCCATCTGTGGGGATATGGCTTTCTCAAGTGATCAATGAAAGTTTAATGTAGAATCTGAATATCACAAGTACTAATGCATACGCAAAATACAATATAGAGGTTATCCATGCTCGTTTCCACATTAGCAGTTATTGCTTACTTTGCTGGGGTTACAGTTCAAGTTGACTCAAGATACATTTGAACATCTATTTCCATGTGACTACGTGAAGAGGTTGAAATAAATTCATTTCTCTTATTCCAACTAACCCTACGGTAACGCTTAATAAATAACTCGATGGCTGGCAGGCACGAAAAAGTGTGTGGAACCCAATCATTTGTGTTAGCCATACTCAGTGAAAGTGGATTATGTTAGGCCGTTTTGATTACATCGCAATCTGTCTAGAGAAAATAAATTAAAGTTGCTGAGTACCTGACTAAGACCAGAGTGGACTAGGGACGACGCCTTCATAACTTAAATCAGACATTTTATAACCGATCCCGTCCTTTCGTCAGCAAGCTAGCTAGCCTCTACATTTGATAACGAGCAATGGGTGAGACTCGGCTAACACCACCCTACACTTAGCCTAAAACGAAATGATAATTGCTAATTCACGTTAACTGGAAAAATAAAAACAAAAAACAAAACATCACTTTAAACTGGGATGCAAGTTGCTTAGTTTTTATGTCGGTGTCAGCAGATAACGAAACCTTAATTGTAAGAGCCATTTATCTCAGTGGTTCTACACTGAAAACACAGCCACCGTTACCTAGACAGCTAACTCGAGCTAACCAGTAGGCTAACCAGCTAACAGCTACGACTAGCTCTACGATAATGCTCGATATCTGATAAAACGCCCTAACATAGCTTCGAATGCACATTCCATACAAGCATTAACATTGATACATTCCGTTGCCTTGTGCTAGAAACGTAAATGAACACTCACGGGGCAGTTTGAGATTGCCGAAGCTCGTCGAGCTGCTTCCACTGGCTTGTGAAGCCCCAGTTTTTCCTGTTGAGCTTCCTCCGGCTACTGCTGATCCGGCACCGGCTGCAGCGGCTCCGGGAGCTCCGGGAGGCTCAGCGAATGAGCTGGTCCTGGGCCGCCCGCTGCCGCTCATATTTGTGTGAACTAAAGCCGGGCAGGGGGTGACCGTTATGAACTATTACGCGGGCACAGAACTAAGCGATATATGTGTATTTCAATATATACTGTATAAAAAAGGCCGCACTTACAGGGTTTGTACAGGGTGCCCGTCTCCCCCTTTCTTCCTCTGTGGAACGGTGATGGTGGGGGGACTGGGCAGGTGACGCACAACGACGCAAAGTTCGCGTTGATTCCTGGGAAATCTAGTTTTCGTCACGTTTACGACAGCACGTAAAACTTAAACCAACCTATGACTGAAACGTCTGCAATAAAGTTTATGCGAATCTCTGTTTTACAACTGACCTTGGAGATAAAGTTATAATAGAGACGTGTAGAATTGGTAAATGTTATTTAACAAATGTCAGTGCAATTCAAACGTTCCTTTAAATGTAGGGGTAACCTTTCAAAGTCGCTAAACATGAGCATGAGCCAGAGTTTATCGGGAAATACCAACGCATATACGAAAGACTACAAGGACCATAAGCAAAGCGTACGATTTATGATAGACAAGCGAACTCTCCAATCACACCTTCTGAAATGTCAATGCTACCGCATTGGGCGGGGCTTCCTAGCACAAAAAAATGGAGGCGATCGGCGGGCAAACGCTTCATTTGACGATTTGAAAGGTAATTTTTGTAGGCCTTGTCAGGTTCTATTGCTTTCCAACCCATGTCCAATCACAGAGGATAAGCGAATATTACGTTCGTGTGAGCGAACGCTGACGACGCCCCAACGGATTGTTCAACGAGAGTAAATGAGAGGTAAGGGGAAAGAAGGGCCCGTCAGTGTGGCCGAAGACCTTCGGCGAAAATTCGGTAGCGCCGCCTGACGACCGCCCGACGAACCAGGGAACCGCTGTCAAGAAACCGCGGTGCCGCGAAACTGGTCCTCAATATCAGAGGGAGCGCCGCCAACAGCTCTCCATATGCCATCACACACTCTACACAAAGCTATGGAACATCTGGGAGCCAAACCAGACGCGATTAGCTAACACTAAAAGACGGGCGCAATCCCGAAGACCAAAATTTTTAATTTCTGTAAATTCCGACGTTTGTGTGGGAGATTTGTTGTAATGCGATTGATGTTTATACAAACACTCGTGCGTTCTATGAACGACACATGCAACGTTATCGTTGACATTTTTGTAAACAACTTGGGGATTGGAATTGTAAGACTCTTGCGTAACTGTTATATGTGCCCGTCTGTCTGTTACAGGTGTGCTGGGTGTTAGAAGAATTATCCTTACCCGGACAACATACGCCCTAAAGTCTATGGTTTTCCTTCTAATGACACACCCATTACCTAGATAAGACAACGTGCACACACACAACACAATCATGACTGAGCAGCTGGAGGACGCAGAAGGTGTGTATGTGGAGCACCAGTACATGTGCAGCGAGTGCCACCAGCTGTTCAACACCCTGGAAGATGTGCTGATCCACCAGCAGATTCACACTGGACAAGAGGGAGATGGGGATGTTGGCGGGGCAATGGACATCCAGGGTGTCTCAGAGACGAGGCAGAGCCAGCAGTACCAGTGTCTGGAGTGTGGGACCATTCTGGTGAACCCTGAGGAGCTGCTGCAGCACCAGGAGATGCACATGAGAGAGGCAGGAATGATGGTGGAGCAACAAGGTGGGAGATAACTTTTTGAGTCTTTATTAGAAATCTTTTAAGGACAAATGTGATAACTGGTGTAGCTCATGATGCCGTTGTGTTGCCTCACCCAGAGTTGTGTGAAGTTCTGGAGGCAGAAGAAGCTGACTTAGAGGCTCAGGTGTCTGGGCCGGTCCAGTATCAGTGTCTCGATTGCTTGGCTCTATTTGACTCGCCTGATACCTGGCTGGAGCACCGACGGACCCACAGTAGGAGCAGCACACACAGCAACATTGAGACGACGGTAAGGGAATGAACAACATCAGTACTTGACCAACTGAAGCTGTATATATAAAAAATCTGTGATAATATGGGAAGCGCAATTTAACTATTACTGCATATGATTGTGCAAGGTACAAATCTATTTGTCAATTTCAACCATTTAATGATCAGCAAAGGATGTTATCAGAAATTTAAAACTTAGCTTGACATTTCTTTACCCTAATCAAGAAACACCTCCATATAGACCTATATTATATTATATCTAATCGGTTTTATATGGTGTTAATTCCGTGGCTAATGTCAGGAGCACCTCCACCAGACACGAGGAGGATAGGGTTAGCACGACAGAGCAGGACTCTCTATGTTCACGTTAAATTCATATTAAGTGCAAGTGATCCGTCAACCATGCCATTCACTGCAGCCCAGGTTATAAAAGTCTGAGGCTGTATGACAATTTGACAGTCATTCCTCACTAAGTTTAGCATGTACAAATATTTATTTTTATATTTAAAGTGTGGTCATACCATATAAGTTCTTTAATTTGTGGAGTGGACCCTTTGACGCTGATACCCTTTTCTGTTTTTCTATTTTTTCCTATGCGTTTCAAAAGAAAATATTAAAAATAAATGGAATTAAAATAAATATAATATTTTTTATTATTAACTTA
>OMNV01009168.1:25325-47764 GCA_900303265.1 Brotula barbata | reverse complement strand
AATAAAATACATTTTAAATGTTCTAGCAATTATAAGTTATTCTCAGTTATAATGCTGAAAAAAATCAAGGAAGTCTGGGAACTGAATCAGCCTATATCGTCAGCTCTGCTTGCTATAATATCGGTATTGGAAAAACATATCGGCCTGTCATTAATAGTAGTATCTGTTAAGATTTTTGCCTTGTGTAATGAAGGATCATGTATGTACAACTGTATGAAATGAATGAACGAATGACCTGCCAGATTTTTCACCCAATCAGCTAACATCCATGCCAAGCCTGTTACAGTTTGCTCCACTTCCTGAAATGTAAACCAACTGAACCAATTAAGAAACACACAGTGTAACAAAACGTTGAATTCTAGAGCACTTAGGTTCAACTCCGGAGCAGCTCGTGTGTGGTGGCAAAGTGATCAAACCTTGTTACGATCCAACTCCATTACATTATATTCTCATCCGTTCACACACACACACAAGCAGAGAGAACAGTCCCATGTGGTTTGTAGTGATTAATTCTGGTTTGTTTGAATTTTTCCCTGTCAAAAGAAACTAAGCCATGGGGTAAATACTCCAGTAAAAAAAAAAATCAATTGATTGGCACCACTGCAAATGAACTACAGGTGTGAAAACGCCCTCAAAAATGTAAATTTTGGTAACCTCTGTGTTTTGTCCTTTCATCAGGAGTATGTGCTACAACCGGATGGCACCGTCATTCCACTGAACAGTGTGCAGAGCTATGTGTTGAGTGAGCAACAGGCTGGGGAGATCTTGGCACAGGTACTCGATACTGTAAACATCGAAGCCACACATCGGAGAGGGAGATCAAGTGATTTGTTTCACTATTCTTTTGTTTGTTACACTGTGTCCACTCCAGGTTCTTGCCCAGCAGCAACAGCAAAAACAACAACAACAGCAGCAGCCTAAGAAACGTCAGTCTGTTACTAAACATGTTGCACCCACTCGCTCTGCCCTGTTGCCTCCAGTAACACCAACTGCAGCCTCTGCCACCATGCATCTGCAGATCCTATCAGCTCAGGCTCTGGCTGACAGTTCCACAACAAGGAGCCATCACCACAACAAGCTGCCCCCGCTGTTGCCTGCTGTGGGAAGAGGCTGTTTAGGGAAGTCAGGTGTCCTGGAGAATGGTGTCCAGAGATTGGAGTTGAGGGTGGCCCCAGCAATGCAGGATGACACCCAGCAGCGGCAGCCAACAGAGATGGTTGTCATCCACCCATATGAATGCTCAGAGTGCTCCCTTCTATTCCAGACCCCAGAAGACTTTCTTCAACATCAAGGGGAGCACTTCCTGGGCCAGGACAAAGAAAGTGGAGAGGCAGGGGTCATGAGTGGTTTTGAGGAAGTGCGAGGGAGGGAAGAACCGGTAGAGAAGACAGAGGATGCTCGGGCTAGAGCCCTCGAGACCAAACCCCAACAGTGTGAGCTCTGCGATCGCACCTTCACCTCCGCCAACCGGCTGGCTGCCCACAAGCGCGTGCATGAGCAGGGAACATATGAATGCTCAGAGTGTGGCAAGGTGTTCAAGAAGGGGACAACACTGCAGACACACATGCGCACTCACTCTGGTGTGGCCAGGTACCTGTGTGTGGACTGTGGCCACGGTTTCACCACTGAGATGACCCTCATCCTGCACAGGTAAAATGCGTGAGGGCAAAACTACGAGGCCTCTGCTCAAAATTGTTTCTCTGCTCCTAGCAAAACAGATTGATACACACATGACTGACAAAGTGAGTAATGATATGTATTTTTGGTTCTTGGTTTAAACCCCCACCACTGTCCTTTTTTACAGGAAGTCCCACACCGCAGACCCTCTGCACAAGTGTCAATTCTGCAACAAAACTTTCACCAACATGACCAAGTTCCTCTACCACCGTCGAATACATCTCAACCGCGATACTTCAGGCACAACTACCCCTGTCTCCATGGTAGTTGATAATCTTCAAGTTCCGTGTTTTAGTTGTAAACATTTTGTCAGATGTTTTCACTGGCCTCTTTGTTATTACATTTTTATCAAGGATACACCTCCAAATTCATATTGCATTTCAGTGAAAATTTATAGTGAACACATTTAATGGGATGGGATGACTTGGGAGGAAAAAGATGGGTAGATAAGATAAGGAAATTCAGTTTCAGTCTAATGACGAGCAAACATTCCAGGATGCTGACAGCATAACTGTAGAAAGGCTGCTGTGAAGATTGACAATGTAATGTCTTCTTTTCTCCAGGTCACAGCTCCAATAAGAGCATCGGTGTCAGCCTTGGCTGTCCTGCAGAGATACAGGGAGAAGAAGATGTCTCAGTTGGATAAGGCAAACACCAACCTATTGGCCCCTCTCACAGAGGAGGAAATGGAACAATTGGAGGAAATGCCAGCATCCAGTTCCCAGAGTGCAGTGGAAAGGAGGGAAGGAGAGGACTATGCTGGGGAGCGTGCAGCGCCCATAGAGACTAATAACGTTCTGCAAAAGGTGGAGGATCCTTCTAAAACTCACATTGTTGCAAACCCTGCTACCGTGGCTGATACTACATCAACACCCAGCTCCTCTGAAGTGACAGAGCAAGCTAGGTCCTCTGACAAAGGGAGCTTTTTTTGTCGTTCTTGCTCTAAAACCTTCCCCTCCCAGGTGCAGCTCGTTCACCATCGGCAGAAGTCTCACGTCACTGAGCGCAACTTTATCTGTGGCATTTGTGGTAAGTCCTTTAAGAAGCAGATCCATGTGCGCAACCACATCCGGACACACACTGGCGAGAGGCCCTTTCAGTGTTCCGACTGTGGCAAAACCTTCTCATCTCTTGCCAATCTGATGAGGCACAACCTCATCCACTCTGGTGTGCGTCCATACCGCTGTGAGGTCTGCCACCGCTCCTTCTCCCAGTCCTCCAACCTTAGGCAGCACAGCCTGCTTCACTCCAATGTTGCAACAC
Source organism: Brotula barbata (assembly GCA_900303265.1). NCBI lineage: Eukaryota > Metazoa > Chordata > Actinopteri > Ophidiiformes > Ophidiidae > Brotula > Brotula barbata. The sequence continues at coordinate 44,824 of OMNV01009168.1, read as the reverse complement.
AGTCCTGCCCTGACTGCCCTGCCATCTTTCGCTGGCCCACCAAGCTAGCAGCCCATCGTTACACTCAACACCCAGGGTCTCCAGCCCCCTTCCCTTGTCTCCATTGTGACGCTGGCTTCCTGACAAGGAGACAACGAGATAGCCACAGTCTGGAGCAGCACCCATCTCAGGTCCAGGCTGACATAGGGGTAGAGGGGGATAGCCAGGTAGAAGCAAACAAAGATCCCTCCACCTCAAATACAGGAGAGAGCAAGCCAGGGGGCTCAACCAGTGTTGTCAGAGGGGGTTTAGATTGTAGCATTTGTGGGAAGAAGCTCAATTCTCCTGCTAACCTGCGACTTCATAGATTGAGCCACTTGGCCTTGGGACCTGGACGGCCACGGAGCACCTCAGGGAAGCGACCCAAAGCCCATCAGTGCCCTGTATGTGGAAAACTGTTTGTATCTTCGTCCGGAGTTGCGCTTCACCAGCGAGTGCACACCGGTGAGCGCCCCTTCCCATGCCAAGTGTGTGGAAAGCGCTTCCGTCAGAACACACACCTACGAGAACATCTGCGCACACATTCGGGTGAACGGCCATTCTGCTGCGAAGTGTGCGGAAAGGGTTTCATTCAGAGTATGCACCTTGCTGAACACCGCCGTACGCACACAGGTGAACGGCCACATGTGTGTCCACATTGCGGCAAAGCCTTCAAGACCTTCTCCAATCTGAGGAACCATAAAAAGACACACACAAAGCAACAGAGTCTAGATGAAAAGACTGTTGCACAAGTTGCTATGGAGACCAGTCCTGCTGTGACAGTAGTCAATGCGTCAGCAGTAGAACTTGGTAATGGGCAGGGTCAGATCATCCAGGTCCAGGCCTCAGATCTTCAGCAGGTCAGAACTCATTTACAATTTCAAGTATTTTCTGTTAAATATGTGTTTACTTGTCTATACTTGGACGTGCACTGTTGACACAAATTCTGTTTCCTCACAGGCACAAGGCACCCCAACTATCATGTGTAATGAGTTTGGGGAGACCATAGCCATCATTGAGACCAGTGAAGGTGGTGCACTGCCCCTGGAGCAAGCCTTGGAGATCTACCATACAGCTGTAGAGAATGGCCTGGCCATGGATGCTGTCACTGTGGATGGAGTGCAGCTTCTCTGAGTTTGACTCTGACAACTGAAAACACAAAATATAAATCATTGTGTCTGAACTGCTTAAACGTGAAGTTATTCTTTATACCAACTGAAAGAAAGACAACTTCTGCTATGGGGAACAGAAAGTCCAGAGCGAAGATTTACGAGAACCAGACGTGTACGAGACGAGCGTGCCATAAGTAATGGGAATTGCATACAAGTGCATATTACGTTCAGCATACAGACCAAAGTATTTCAACTTCTCGTTTTTTTTTTACAGTCATGAGAAGGACCAGCGCTGAAAGTGACGCATACTAAAATTAGAAGCCTCTCGGAGGGCACATACCTCCACCAAGGCCGAACAGTCCTCCATTTAGTCAGTTCACTAAAGCATGATCACTTTACAAAATTGTCCGAATTTAACTGAAGTTTTAGCATGACCATCCCCTTGGCTTGTTTCTTTTAAATTGCATAAGTAGTGAGTGCACATGACCACCACTTTTTGTTACAATCCTCATTCATTCATGAGCTATGCCACTTTTTGAAGAATGAGCCAAGTCTGCTTTACTTTTGCTGCCAATTATAGTATAACAGTAAGGAATGTTAAAAAAAGTGCGGTTCACACATTAGACATGTAAAGTTTTGACCCAATTTTTTCAAAGATAAGTTTTGAATAAAAATGGCAGAAGATGTAGTTGGTCAAATGGTTATGGCCAGTATGGATAGAGGCGGATAGACCCAAGGAATCCGGGGAAAAACATTTTTATTCTGCGACTTAATAGTACAAAAGTTATAGACCAAAAAGTAAAAGTGGTTATTACAATACCACCATCAGGCTGGCACCAAAATTTAATGGGTTATTCCCTTAACCATGTCCAACATGTCTGAGTCCAATTGAAATTGTCAGTGACTTTTTGAGATACATGGACAAAACATAAAAACATACAAGTCCTTGGCGGAGGTAATTGTCTTTCAATATAGGGAAGGACCATTCATTGTGCTAAAAATGAATGTTGTATTGATGGTTAATTTTATCATTTGTGGTATTTGTTTCATATGATGTACAATATTCTGTTAATTGACAAAATAAATGTTTTTCAAGATTGTCAGAATTCAGTGCAATGCTCGATTGTTTGAAGAAGCAACTGTGAGCAGTGATTCAGCACAACCATACACTACAAGCCTGAAATCAATCACAGTAGTTAGCAGTAGTTTTGCTATACTGCTGAGGCTACATAAAACTTCAAATTACATAAAAACATTGAACAACTTAGATAATACTGCTTATAGATTATGATCACTCTTTAATTGAACACCTATTTTTATTTGTATACTGAAAGATACAGATACAAATTTAAATAATTCATATAAATTCCTCTCGCATATTGGAACAGCAAAAGAAGGAGTATAACACCAACATTATTAGCCATATTTATTACATTTCCCCCATTGTGTTTGGTTTTTTTTACCTTCAGTAATGGGTGTCAATTAATGTTCCATGGACAGATTTTTTTCCTTAACAATATAATGAGTCTTGACTACAGTTATTTACAACACAACCAAGTCTTGCACAGAGACATGACCAATATTATATCCCACTGTATGTTTGATGCCATAGTCATCCCCTCACTTTCCCCAATTTTCTCTCCGCCTGTCTAAAAAGGTCTGGAGAGAGTGCAATAAAGTGACAAAGGGAAGAAGGAGAGGTGGGAAAGAGGAGGAAGAAGTGTAATTGTTGAGGTTATAGCATAAAACTTGTTAGCAATAGACTGAGGGAGACACTGTGGTTTGAAAACACAGTTGAATAGTAAGCTTTTAAAAGGACTTGAGGGTCATTTTGTTTGTTTTCCTATGAAATGAACAATAAAAAAAAAGTGCCGTGCGGCTTCGTGCTGAGGATACAATAATCAAGGGAAGACTACAATAGAGGAACTGGAGTCACATCTTTCACCTGCCTCCAAGATTACTAAAAAACTAGTATGAGAACTTAACAGCTGGCGGAAATGAAGGTAACATCTGTCAGCAGTAAGAGGAGGACCGAGGGCCAGGGTTCACTGCAATATGTGAGGAGTAAATAGTCACAAATAGTACAACAATAAACTGTAATGAAAACGTTGAATACAAATCAAATTATTAAAAAAAGTTATTAAAACTGCTTGGCAACAGAGGATTTAGGTTTTATAAGCCTGACATCCTCTGCTTATTTGACCCAATACCCACCTTCCAAAAAACACTTAGAACCAAAGCATGGCTGAGGCAATAAATCAAATTCAGTTCAGCAAAGAGCCATGATGTGCCCATTGACTCCAAACCACTGTTTTCCTTCATGGCTAGCAAAGAGAGGCACAGGAATATTTGGTTCTAACCAACGGGCATGTGCTATGGTCAATTGTGAGAAAGAAAGACTTGGCCAGACACTAATTGCAGGAATGATGGCACTGCCAAACGTTTCAGTCAATTGTTCAGTCGGTCTGAATAGGCCTCCCCTGAAGGTCTACATCTGAACAATACAATGGAAACACAGAACCAGTGAGGAGCTCATTCCAGGTCTGTACTGGTTGGTTCAATCTCAAATAGCTTCCAGCTGTTGAGGGCCCAGCCCCCTAAAATCAGCAGAAACAAGACACAAGTTAAGAACATATGAGCATACATTTAAGTTGTTTCTCGTGCAGCAATATACTGCTTTCACTCCTAAACACTATTACGTCAAACAAAACAAATTCAAAACACATTAGGTTTTTGTCCAAATTTTACAATTGGAGCACTTTCACCAAGAATGACTTTGACAAGTCTCTTCATCTAAAATGCGAAACCTTTCTTCAAGGCAATGGTCCATCATTCACTGGCTACAATGGAAGATTTCTCCAAGGTGGTCAACACAGAGTGCGAAGTGTGGAAACTGAGTGTATGTTGGTGGTGTGTGGTAGTTTTTGTGCCATGGGTCTTTCATTTGTCCTTTTGTGGTACAAGGACATATTACAAAGACATAATGCATCAATATTCCATTATGTCCCATACACACTCCTCCTCTTCATCTCTCCCCTGTTGGCTGCTGAGGATGAAAAGAATCATGTTTTGGTTAGGAGTGTGGCTTATTCGTGAAAGCAGGCAGGGGGCAGAGACTTCAACAGTCACAGATTGGTCAATTTAGCATTCCTCATCTTGAAGAGTCCTGGGAATCACGAGGATCCTCTGAGCTATCTTCGGCCATTTGCTCCACCTCATCATCCTGCAGGTCCCCACCTCCTCGCCCAGATCCTTCTCCTAAGTGGGAGCTGGAGGGACCAGGGAGGGAGCCAATTGTGTCAGACAGCCCTGTACCAGAGGCATCAGAGGGCGTAGCAGTCTGCATGATCTTCTGGCGGACCTCCCTGATCTTCAGCTGAAGACACACTTTGGTTGGAAATATGTCCGAGTATCTTGTTTGGAAGGCTGCAGTGGCCTGAGCTGAGGAAGAAAAAACATTTGGATGGATGGAATATTTTTTGTGGTTACTTCTGTTTCTTCGCTTATGTGTATGTGGATGCATCTCTAACCTGATGGAAAGAAGCCCTGCTCCTGGAACAGCTGCATGACAAGAGCTCTCCTCTGGTCTAGTGTTCTCCGCAGGGATGAGTATGGAACTTTATCAAACTCCAACTCTGCCAGAATGTCCTCTCCATCTGGAGCTAGGAAAGAGACACGCAGAGTGTGAAATGAGAGCATTTTCTAGGGCTGCTACTTGCTAGCTTCTACCAATTATTTCAATATTTGAAATGCTCCAAGATATAATTACTATTGCTATTTCATAAAACAAAAGAGAAAATAACTACAAATTGGTTTACTTTTTAGAAAAATCATCATTCTTGCTTTCCTATTAAAATGCATACATATTGCCATCTGATAAACCAAACCCATTTAGGGCATTTAAGTGAGATTATAAATTCTGGGTGTGACAGGAGCATGGGGTTGCAGTACAGAAATTTAAACAGACCAACATACTCAGAACTGAGATTGTCCTGTTCTTTGATGCAAGGCTTCCTCACGCTCAGGAATGAGGCACAAATAAAACTCCACAGCATATTAGGTTCTCCTCTACGGACAGTGCAACCTCCAGTGGACAATTCAAGAATAGCAATGCATTTTATTGTAATGACGCCTGTAATTTTCACACTTTTCATAATCATCCAATGGGCCAGATTGGACCCCTTGGCGAGCCAGTTCTGGCCCGTAGGCCGTTTGACACCCCTGCTGTAGTTTCTGATTCACTGGCTTTAATTCAATGTTCTTACCTGCTCTGTCAAAAGTGAAGATGTCGCCCTCGCACTTGGCAGCACTTTTAGGTGTGTTGGGCTCAGAGCTGCAGCTGGAGCGCCTTCGGCTCTTCCTCTTTGGAGAGATTTGTTCATCTGTGGCTGAGTCCAGGTCTACATGACACAGGGGAAACAGTTAAAAACAATTGCAATGGGACACAAAACAGTGAGCAGCACCTAATGTTATCCAACAGATAAAAGTTAAAAGGTTGCTATTATCTTGTGAGACCTGTGGAATTCTTTCTCTTGCGGCGATAGCTGCCCAGGATTGCACGGGGGGAGGTCGCCAGGCTCTGCAGGGTGGGTGAAGGCAGAACTTCCTCAGGCCGAAACTCTGGGAGCTCTGCAAAACGCTCCTCAAAATACACTTCTGACAGCACCCTGCCACACATGTACACACACACAATATATATATACGTACAGTCACTAAGGTTCGTGTACAACCACCAACAAAAACAGAGGTATTCACAGAGGTATTAACTTACTTGTCCACCGAGTCAAAGGTCTTCTTAAGTGGTGGTGGGCGGGCTTTGACCTTTTTGGGTGTAGGACCATCCTTATCAGCCTGTGGAGGAGGCAAGCTCAGCTCTGTGGATGATGGAGGGGCCAGAGGAGAGGAAGGGAGGGACTCCTTCCATCCAGTCTGCAAAGAAATTAAAGATTATATGGTATTTTTGTTTCTTAGTTTTGTTCCAGTTGTATTTTGTGATATTATTCTCACATCTTTTGCAGCCGAACTTTCTCTGCTTTGTGTCTCAACTGCATCAAGTGCACTAGAGCCCTCCAGGGGTCTGTCACAGGATTGCGGCTCCTCAGCAGGATGTGCTAAGGGAGACCCTGTCTGGCCCGTTGGCTCAGGATCAAAGGAGAAATGGCTGTTGGCCACGGCCTCTCTCTCCCTCTCCTTCTCCTTTTCCCGCTCTCGCTCCCTCTCTCTGTCCTTCTCCCTTTCTCTGTCCTTTCCCCTGCTGCCTCCTTCGTAGCTGCCCACTGGTATGTTAGCCACTGTTGCCTTCACCTTCTGGGGTGTCCTGACTGGAAGCTGAGCAAGTTTGGGGGTGCTTGGTGCACTGCCTGTGAAGATAAAAAATGTGTGAATAATATAATAAATTACAATTTAAAAATCAAATTTGGCAGAAACAACTATAATAATAATTATAAGAATAATAATTGCCTTACCATGTGTGTGGCTTGGAAGAGGGGGACTGCAGGGCCTTATTGAAACAACTGAGCCACTAGGAGGTGCCACTGAGCTGCTACTGCTAGAGGCTTGTGTCTGCCTCTCCAAATGTCTGTCTGACTGCGTCAGCAGCTCTGTCTGCCTTTCAGAAAGCCTGTCATTCAGTCGATCTACAGGTCTGTCCTGAGGCAGGTGCCTGTCTATCTGTCTATCTGAGTGGGGTTGCTGATGTGTGTGTGTGATTGTGGTGGCCACAGCTGTGTGTTTAGGCAAAATATGGTGGGAAGAACTAGAGGGGCTGGAGACAGAGTAAACCATGCTGGGTGGCACTGCTGCCATGGAAACCACCCCCGTTGCCATAGTGACACTAGGTGAAGGAGGGTAAATGGCGGTGACTATCTGGCCCCCGGTGCCGGAGACAGGGGCTGAAGTGGAAGGCTGTGGAGACTGAGCTGTTGCTAGTAGTGGTGGCTGACCTGCAGAAATGAGAAAGTAGAGCCAGAGGTAATTCAGTACCCCTCTATCTGGATATGCCCATTTTGATATGATGATGGCAATGTCATGTATTTAAGTACATTCCAGTATTGTCATACTATTTACTATTCACTAAAATTGTTGTGAAATCAAAACCAAAAGCATAGCTACTAATTAAGTAAGATGATGTTAAAAGCCTACAGTATGTCAGCAGATTTACTTGTTAAAGAGATGAATATGGGAACTGCGGTTCATACATGCTTAATTCATTCGTGCTTTACCAACCTCACCTCACCTATAATTTGCATTTAGAGCAGAACCTATGAATTCAGGTCTAACCTGCAATTAGTGGCTGAACCAGGGTCTGTCCAGGGGGTGCAATAGCTGTGAACCCGAGTGTTGCTATGGGTGATGGAACATATGCAGATCCAGGCACTGTAAGAGCTTGCTGGGTCGGGGAAGAGCCTGTTGTTGTGGAAACTAGAGGCAGACTGGATGGGACCCCTGGAGTGGACTGGACATAGGTGATTCTTGATTGAACACACAGAAACAGAAAAGGTGAAAAGAGTGGAGAGAGGGGAATAAACGAAAATCAAGAGGGCAAGAAAGCAAAGAAAGAAAAAAAAAAAGACCAATGACAAATGTGAAAAACGTAGCAGCAGGTGTTTAAGGACAATGAACCGGCAAGGTATTGAGGTGAACAGAGACAATATCAGAAAGTATAAAAACAGAAATGCTGCAGTAGGGTTCATTCACCGTGTGTACATCAAAGTGAGCAGAAATGTATGACTAGTACTGCATCTGTCTCTGTGTGTGTGTGTGTGTGTGTGTGTGTGTGTGTGTGTGTGTGCGTGCGCCAAGAGCTGAGAGGTGATGTGGGGGTGGCATGGGCCACCAGCAACATGACTAACTCTTAACATTAACATCCAGATCCAGAATAGAGCTGCACTGCTACAGCTCCTCAGGCTTTTGTTCCTCACATTGTCTATTCACAATGCTTGATGAAATTTATATTGCACTGGATGCAGGAAGTAATTCCTAGTGTATGGGTATCATTTATACTACCATTACACACTTAAGGCTCAACTGTAATGTAGATCCACTTTGATCCAGAAACTACAAGGACAAGCCAATACATTCATTTGTATGACACATACTACCAAGTCTTAAAAAATCTTTGTATTTAATAAAAAGTTCATTACTTGATAGTATTACATCGAGTTTTTATTCCATCAAGATATCATTCTGCATTAGCCAACATAGAATAGAAACACCATAATGACACTGATGACAATAGTGTGACACATCTGAAAAAAGGTATTCATTCAGTTTGAAGCCAGACAGTAACACTTAGAATCTGTTGCTCCTTCAAATCATTTTACTTACATTGAGTAAGCATTTACCTCCCTGTAATTACTTTTACTGAGATGAGCAGTCTGAAAAAAATGTCTTACGTCACAGCAGCACCTCTCAATTATGCACAAATTATGAATTGTTTAAAAAAGTAGGAGGAAATTGACAATAATGGACTGGTAGAATAAATGAAGGCTCTTCATTTACTGTATCTGCAGTGCTCACTGAAGCTGTACAGACAGTAGTTCATTTTAGCTTTCTTCATTGCTGACAGGTGTGGCTCATTAAATGCTGAGCAAATAATTGTTTTCTATCAAAATAAAAAAATGAAAGAATGTATTTTTATAAATAAATGCTACAATTTTGGTTATATTGACCATTTTTCAGTTTCATCTCAAAAGGTGGCATTCCATGTATTATCACATGCAGTTCTACAACTCAGAAGCGATTTAAGTGTTTAGAATTTTCATCGGTAGCCAGTTCATATTTGAATCACAATGATTTTCAGAAATAAATGGTTGTCTGCGAGTACCACTGGCTGAATGTGCTTATGGTAGTGGTACTTGTTCTGAATATAGAACCAATGAGGATGGAATTATAGGTCCAAGAAATAAAGGATCCACTACAATGCCCTCACTACATGTATGTATATATGGTTTATTTTCTACCTTGTAGATGCTGGTGGTAATAGCACAGCTTGGGAGGGAACTGACCCTGGAGCCACAACAGCAGCTGTGCCAACTGATACAGGGAAAGGGGTGGCAGGGTGCACTGCTCCACCCTGAGGCAGCTGGGACTGTACCACAGGCATGGGAGCTATTTGTATGATCTGGAAGAGCAAGAAAAGAGGACATTAACAACACACAAATATGTATCATTTCACTGAATTTTGTGTATATTGACATAAGTATTCACTGACCTTGCTTCCTGTTGGAGCTCCATTTTGTACAGGAAGAGGTGGAGCCACAATGGGAAACTGCTGGGCAGTGGCTGGAGCAGTACGCACCGTTGCCATAGGAACAAGCATTTTACCAGGGAGCACTGGAGACTGTGTTTGGACTAAGGCAGAGAATGAGCCGTGTAAGTCAGAGAAGAATAACATCTACAAAGTCTTTACTCAATATAAATCACTGCTCCTGTAAACATTTTACCTCTAGTTCCCGGGCTAACCACTCCAACTGCTGGACTCGGTGTATATCCTGCCAGTGAATTGGAACCTTGCTGCTTTCCATTGGCCAAGGACACGTGTGTAGCCGCAGCTGTGGAGAGGTTTAGGATACTGGCTGGTTGACTAAGCTGCTGAGGTGGACTCTTGGGATTAGTGTTAGCAGGTAGGGTGGGCAGGATGTACTGAACTTGTGTGATGGCTTTACCCCCAGGAGGTGTCAGGGAGGAGGCGGGAAGAAACTGGGGCTGAAGGAGGGGCAAAGGCAGAGGCCCATTTGTTTGGTTATGTGGTGCTGAGACACCACTGCTGGGATGGGGCTGCTGCTGACAAGTCTGAGGCAGGGGGGCGGGAGTGATGAGCTGTACAGCAGGTTGGGTAGAGAGTGCTCCACCTAACACTAAATTGGTCACTACTCCACTGGGACCCACCCCTCCACTTATTGGATTCGGTGATGGTGAGGAGTAGTACCCACCCCCTGTGGCTGCTGTTCCACTTCCTGTTCCAGGACCAATAAGGAGTTGTGGCTGTTGCAATGTAGTCAGAGACTTCCGATCAGCTGGATGTGGGCTAGATGATGTGCCTCCATCTTTGAGTTTACTGGCAACTGGGACTGGTGTACTAGTAATAGAACGTACCACATTGGTCACCACCGTGGAGGCCACCCTCAAAGCCCCTAAGCCCAGGAGAGGATTCACAGCCAGTGGGCTCATTGTTGAGGAAGCAGACCCTCCAATGGGAGAAGAGGAGATGACTGACTGGCCAGATGAGAGTGAGAGAGAAGGGACTGGTGCTCCTCCTCCCTCAGCTACAAAAGCATCCTTAGCCTCTCCCTCTCCTCCTCCTTTCCTCCTGTGCTCTGAAAATCCTCCCCCTCCTGGTCTCCCCTCATCATAACGTCTGCTTGTGGGGTAAGCTGAAAGTGAAACACTCCTACCATGAGGGGTGGGGTGAGAGGAAGAGGATGATGCAGTGGAACAGATGACAGGAGCAAAAACCCTCTGCAAAAGTAGAGAGGTCAAAGGAAAATATTTTGAGACAAAAAAAGCATAATGTAGAGGAACTACCTTAAGATGAAAAAATATGTCTACATGTAATTGTTTGAAAAGATCAATTACAGTGAACAAAATCCTGTTGAATGCTGATTACCTTCCGATCAGTTTCATCTCCTGAACCATTCTCACTGTCACTGTCAGTCACTCTCTCCTTACACTTGAGGTCTATGGCACTGTTAGGATAAGGGTCCTCTGTGGAAAAGAAATATGTCCTATAGTTACAGAGAATTTCCATTTTTCTGACAGGTCACTTTTCACTTTTCATATCCTACTGTCAAGCTATGATAATACAAAGTATATGAATCAGTTCTTGAAAACAAAATCAGTTAGGATTTAAGGGTTGCATTGTAATCTTACATAGACTACACAAAACCAAAGCATGACACAATGCATGGAAAACAGCAATGCAGACAAAATAAATAAAAACAGGAGGAACAAAACAACCATATGTGAAGATACAGTACCATGATCTTACAAAATATAACATGCCACTTTGACGTTAGACACGGGAGAAGGTTGTGGTTTACATTAAATATTACTTCTCTAAGAGAATTCCATTGAACTAAGAGGGGGAATCAATAAGTAGTTGCTTAAATGTACAGGGTGAATAACACAGGCATATACTGAGAGCAGTATTTATCTCTAATCTTACATGTATGGATTCATGGATACATTAGCTTCAACTTCTCACCAATGACATCATCATCTCCCTCTTCCTCACAGATGACCATACGCTCCTCATCACTGGTCATGTCCTCACTAACACACCGTTGTGATTGTGACAGGGGTGGGGCACGACTTGAAAACTGATTGCCTCCATCCCCACACATCTGAAACATTAAGAGACAGCAAAAATGCTTCGAGCTGTAATGGCTGTTTTTATTGAGTTTTATTTTATCAGTAATACAGTGCAGCAGCAACAGTTGCAAAATTGATTGTTGGAAATAAAAACTGGTCTAATTGCAGTGGGAATCAAACTAGAACAGAACATCAGAGGTCTCTGGCAGTGATTGACTTGAATGTTTTCACAGGTCTTTGAGCTGTATTTGGCCCTACCTGTGCCAGTTCAGCCAGGGCCTGTGTGTTACCCCTGTCACTCCGCTCCAGGCTGTGCATGGCACTTTGAGAGAAGGCTCTGGGACGGGTAAGCTGGCCTGCATGGCCTTCACCTGTACTCCTCTCTGACACACCTACTATACCTGGACCAACCCCCTTCAGCTCCACAGAATGCGGCTCTAACCAATGACAAAAAGAGAGCAGTTTAGTTTGTGTAGATCTATCTGCATGTACGAAAATGTGAACAAGAATCAAACCAACCTGTGGTCTCAGACATGCTCCTCTCTCGTATATCTTTGCCTCCTGGGACACCACGTCCTTCAGAACTGGACTTTTTCCTGTCTTTGTTGCACCATTTCCAGTCTGGGTGGGCCTTGAAGTGGGCCTCCTTTACCTGGGAACAGGAATGGGGACAGGTGAAAGGAAGGGGTGGAGTGGGGTGGGATTAAACAGAAGACAAACGTATATATAGACCAGCACAGAATTAGTTTTCTTTCAAAATCAATCAAAGATGTTATGTAAAAACGTGCAAATCATATATTTGTGTAAGTCTTGTTTTTTTTGTGTGTATATGTATACATATACCTGGAAGGCCAAATCATGGTACTTTTGTTTCTCCTTAGGTCCGAGTGCATACCACCACTCTCCCAGGATCTTGCTGACTGTCCGGTTGTCTTGGTTTGGGTGTCGCTGGTGTACCAGCGCTCGATGGCGTTTACTGAAAATCATAAATGCATTCATTGGCCGCCGGATGTGGTCTTTCTCCCTCTAAATGAATGAGCATGAAAGAAAGTAGTAAATTAGATTACATGTTTCAGTGTGAGACAAACAAGGTTGAGGTGCCTGTGGAAGCAGTGAACAGACTACCTTTCCAGGGCTGTTTTTGTCTCCATCTTTAGGCAACGCGCTAAGAGACTGAGTTCTTCTCTTTACTGGTGAAGTAGAGAGGGGCTGGTCATGAACAACTCCAGGGAGAAAACTGAAGAGACAAAAAACAGACCTCTGTTCATAATCTTTATTCATTTACAGAATCATATTGTTGGAGTGAAGATACATGATATGAGCTTACATACAACTGTCTCGTTAACTCATTAAAAAGTAAGAAATTCTCTCATTCTTGATAGATCATACTTGTCAGTCTATCGGACATAGACACAAAACACAAGTATAGACAGATTTCCCATTAGACGCATGAAAATTCAGCATTCAACTCATATATTTCAATGGCTGACAGCCTGGCAAATGTCTTTCATATAATGATAGAGCCCAGAGATAGAATGCTTTTGTTCCCATCTGCTTTGTTCTGGCATGAGTTGTTCTGCCCAAATTACTGCGAGGTGCAGAAAATATCACACTCACTCACTGTATGTGTGGGTACACAGCACCACACTGAAAATGACTGTGAAAGCAGATTTGGACAAATACATAGCCACTTTTATATTTACACATTGATATCTAGACAATTGAAAGTATATAGTAAATGTGTATATATACAGTTTATGGAATAGGCCTAGAAATTACAAAGTAAAACAACTGCACTTACGGGTCATCCACGTCACTCTCTGTCTCACTGTCAGGCCTCTCTCGCTCTGCATCACCTTTCTCCTTCTCTGGGGGAAGCTCATCAGAGGAGGGGTGAGGCCGGGCTGGGGTTCCCCTCTCCGCAGTGGGAGGTGTCTCTGCAGGTTCATGTGGGAGAGCTGTCACTCTCTGACATTCTAAGAAAAACAGCAGGCATAAACATGCTCAGTGACAGAAAGAAAATTAAGTGTGTGGTGTTCTAACCAGTCAATCCAAACATAGTGCATTATCAAAATGCCAAATGGGGTTTAATAGAGAGGATACATTATGTACAGCCATGCATTTAACAACTACCATTTATTCAGTACCTGTCTTAAGACTTGCAGCTTGGGGGTGGTTGACTGGATGCTGACCCTCTCCCGGCTGTGAAGCAGCATCTGACTGGGTGGGTGCCAGGAAAGGGACCAATGAGTGCCAGGGAAAGACTGGAACTGAGCGGGGCTCTACATTGGTCCACACTACAGTGAAAAATGTTACTAGCATTAATTAAGAGATCGGCTTCAGATTAACCAGGTGTTTCTCTTACATTCAGTTACAACATTAAGATGCAGATTCCTTATTCCATTTTCAATTCTTGTCAATCCTACTTGAAGTTTTCCAGCTCCAATCACTTATGATATTCATCAAGTCTACCTTGAAAGGTGGACATATCACAACAGAGAGGTGGAATCATAACATATAAACTAAAAACAAGTCTAAACAGAGGCATACTGTGTAATTTGGAGGGTGGTTCCATAGATGCAGTCGATGTTTATTCTAGCCAACTCATCAGTGACTGGTTTACAGCTGCAATATTCTGTTGCTCTACAAAAAATTCTTATCTCCACAACAAGCTTGACAGAGAACAGAAGCTGCTATGGTTAAGTTTAAATATATGGACACTGGCTGTGTATATCCCTATTTTGTTAGCATTTCATATTCACAGAAAATACTTCATAAAAACGGAACGCTACAAATACATGCCCCCAACACAAGAACACATAAGAATTCAAGTCAAAATTGGTTCAATCAATATTAACTGAAGACTAGACTAGAGGCTTACAATCTGCCACAATAAGTGTTGAAAATAACAATATATTGTTTACAAGATGAAAATTATAAATAATCTCTTAGACACAGTGAGGTAAAATGATATGGACTGACCAAACATGCTTAACCCCTGGCGAAGATACTGAGGATTTTCTGATGAGAACATGGTTGAATAAAGTCCTCGTGGTTACCGTTTTCCAAAAAGAATGAGGATACGTCCTTTGAGAATTTCTCTTTTACAAACCAAAATCCTTATGAATAAACGTGTACGATAAAAAAAAAAAATCGATCTTAAACAGCTAGCCACTTCGCAGAAGAAAACATGTGCTTAATGGTGTCTGTATCCGTTTCTTCCCTTACAGGCTGAAGTCATAATTCAGAATAATCATGCATAATCCCCGGCGTTTTCGCGGTTGGGATTAGAGGAGCATCTTTTTTTGTTCTAATGCAAGTAAAAGTAAAACGTCTTCGTCAGGTAGAGTCCATCTTTCCGTACCGCGGGATGCCGCAATCTGATAACGCAGAGCGAACAATCAAATATTTCTGGACAAAATGTACTACGAAGGATTACAACAACATGCCAAATGAGGAAATATTTAAAAGGTTGCATCAGGATATTATCTGAAAGGATGGTTATGATCGCAGGCAAGGATCCTCCTCCCTTTGGTCTAATTACCCCCGGTGCCCTCTCTCCCTCTGTTTGTTTACATTACTACAGCACCTCGGTGTTGAAGGGGTTAACAAGGCCTTGAGCCCATCCAGGGCCTGGATTAAAACCTCGGTCCGGAAATTACGCAGTGTTTCTGGGCCATATCACACCTTACTTTACAGTAGAAAACAGCTGCGGACAGGTGGCTGTTGAGCAACTCGCACAGCCCCCAGGTAAAATGGCAAAAAAGGGGGCGACAGCAAGAGGCCAATCGTATCGATTAGGCAAAACCGTTCCGCAAGAGGCGAAATAGGGCGATCATAGCTGAGGTGATAAGTCTTACTGTGAAAATATCAGTGTTGGCTTTAACTTGATGCAGAGTTGTGCAGTATTAATTCAACAGCAACATTTACAGATGCGGATTCATGTAGTAAACCGCAGAGTTGCTAATTTAGCTGCCTCTTGCAACAACCGGAGCCTCGAGTGCACTGCTCCAAATTGGACCAGACCCTCGGGAACGCCCCTGGTCGTGCACCCGCCGCGCGGAGACAGGCAAAAGAAAAGCAATTGTTCTCATATCTCAACTACAAAGACGTATTGACGCGCAGAGGCTGCCGAAACAGGGCAGCTACACATATGAAGTACATTCAAATAGGCCTAGTCAGCTCCCATCTTTCATCCTCTGTATTGTACTGCACACGTGTTAACCTGGCAATTGAGTTAACGTCTACCAAGATACAAGATAACCTAAAAATACTTATCAAACAACTCAGGTTTATCACTGTTTACTACGCAAAACCAGATGTCGTTGACTGTAAATATGGTGCATTCATCCATCACCCAATGCTTACAAGCCTAACAACTAGTTTTATTACCAAAATGATGACCACACATTCTCGTATATGGGACTAATCAGTGCTAAGCTGATCTCCAGAGACTCTAACTCACCACTTCCTAACCTACCTGGCAAATTTAGCCACAAACCTGACGTTAGCTAGCAAGTGATGAGACTACAACATAGCGAAGAAGCGACCTCGGTGAGAGACAAGAGAAAACGAGGATGATTCGCAGTTGGTGTTAAATTGGTCTCTGTCCTCGTATTTTGTCGAACACTAAAGACAACAAACCAGCGTCCAGATGGAGATGTCTGAACACACGATTCGAGCCCAGCGGGGGGCTGTAGAAGAGACAGCACAGTACGTTAGGTTAAAGCCGTCGGTGAGGTCCATCTGCAATAGGTTAGCTAGCCACTTCGTGCGGACGACAACGGCGCGCGCACCGTCCAGCTCGGTTAATACTTGGCGTTACGAGTATTGTTTTGGTCCAGAAAAGTCCTCGCATCGCCTCTTCTCATCACCCGAACTAAGTTTACTCCGTTGTTTTTGCTCGTTGTCTCTCGCAAGCCTCGGCCCGTTCTTTCTCTTTCCCTCCCTCTTCCTCTTGTTGTAAACTAGGCTACTTGCCCCCACCATACTCGCCCCCTCCCCTTCTCGTCCTGTCAACCTCGCCCAGCCGTGTCCCGCCCCTGTAAGTCAATTCACGCTCTGCTATTGGCCAATACCGCCTTGTGTCATTCGGCCGCCGCAAATCCTGATTGGTCGGAGTGTGCACTGGAATGCCAGTCATAAGCAAATTTCAGCCGGCTTTACGCTCAACGACGCCGTCTCTGCACAAAAACGAAACTCTTCCTTAATATTCACTACTCATAAATACCACGGTCTATAACAGTTCCTTATGTTCAGGTTATGTGTTCGCAAAGTTGTTATTACTTGTTTCTTTCAGTAAACCCACCCTAGAACGAATTCATTGGTACAGGATCCGTAGTAAACCTTGATTGACGCTTCAAAGCACGAGTCGAACGCCATCACTCAGATGTAGGACAACCAATGGCCTAACAGAAGATAGACAAGATCCCGCCCTCTTACAAATGCTCGGTTCCAGCTTCAATACCCATAAAGACCATTCGATATGGGGAGGCGCTAGTAAGTTATCTACACTTTGCACACTCACTGCCACAATTTGAAGGATTCTGTTTTGTTTCCCAAATGCAGTCTTATAATATGCGTTAAGGAATGGATGTGGATCACAGTGCACATCTTAAATTCATGTGAGTATGCAGAGACATTTCTATAGTTGTTTGAAGTGATAACACTACCATCCTGGTCATGTTCTAAACCAGCAATATCTGCTTGAGAGTAAAACTCTTCCTTTCTGGTGACACCATAGATATAACAGATTTAAGTACAGAGACAAGAGATACAATCCTCCACTATGAAAAGCCCTTTCAAACCCCCCTACATTTTTTCCTCTCTCCATCGTGTAAATGTGCCTCCTCCAGACACAATTTTTAATGTTCTAATGCAACACTCAGACTGAGAGAGATGAGAAGAGAGTTGAAACCATGAGAGTAGGGGTGGTTTGAAAGAGAGGGAAAATGGGTGGAACGGGCCAAGAGTGGAGAGGACCAGAGAATAAAAATAGACTGAGTCATTTTCTGCAGGAGGGGTGGAGGAGTTGGGTGGGTGGGTGACTACAGAGAAAACAACTCGTGAAATCAGAACTTCTCATAAGGGAGGATTTGTGCGAGGGGCCTGAGATGGTGGAGAGCAAGATGACAAAAATTCAACGTGACCCTAAATGGCTCTGTTGTAACACAATGGTATACAGACAGGAAGTGAACTGGTTTGCCATGGTGTCTCAGCATATTGTATGAGCATGTGAAAGGGCCTTTCAGGAAGTCATGTTCAGCTCATCCACCCATCAAACAAGTACAATACTGGGAGGGACGTGATTACCACCACTGGCCAGTCAGCTCATAAACTGACCCATGGGTGTAAGAGGAGAAGCCTGCCCTTTGTAAAAAAAAAAAGAACAGCTTTCAGTTCTGCATTCATCTCTATTATTATTTAAAATTCAGAACAGTGTGATGGGTGCTACTTTGGGTGACTACAAAATATCAGGCATTTAGGATTTTTAATATGAAGATATGTCACAACGTTATCCTATCAGAGACATATCTGAATGTCAATCAACAGCTCTCTAGGTGAAGACTTTTTACTGTTTAGATTGATTGACTGCAATCGGTTGGGTCACACACACAAACGACGCTTATGTCAGCAGGGGTAAAAAACGAAATAAGTTTACTGGAGATTGCAGAGTTTTACAGTTTGAGGCAGCTATAATGGAGGTGGGCAGTGAGTACAGCTGACAAGAGTCAGAGAGAGGTTGTGAAAAAACAGAAAAGAGAAATCCTGCTCGGCTACACTTAACTATCTCTCCATGCTGCCTTCCTGGCAGGGCCATATCTGTGTAGGTGTTTCAGATGCTTTCATTAGTTATCTTCTCTTACAGACACCATGTTTTAATGTGCATATCTATGCATGTCTCTCCCCCACTATTACATCTGTCAAAGACCACGTCCTCAAACAAAAAACTTTGTGCGCTTCTTTTTTTCCTACGCTTGTACCGCAGGCAGAGCACTGCCGCCTCTCACCCTCCTATCCCATCTCTCCCATCCCTTAATTCATCTTCCACCCCTGCTCCGTGTTGCTCCCTCCCACAACCCACCATTTGCTATGTCCAATTATAACTTGATCCAGCAGTCCTTTGCTGTTTCCATGGCAACAGCTATGTTGGGCACGGATCCTTGTGTCGCCCATGGCCACGAGTCTGCCACTGACCATCAACGTGTATTACATCAACTTGAAGTAGAGTAATGATTAAAAGGGAAGTATTTAAACAAGACTGACAGAAACCACAGTAATGTCTGTGTGGGACCAAAGAAGATAATTTTTAAGAAAATAAATAAAAAATGGTTTTGTTCTATTTTCACAGACTGCAAAGTCCTTTACTCATTATCAGCATTCCCTTTTTGTATCATAAAAGGGGGACATTTCCTCATTACTGCGTATTAGGAATAATGAATTAATTGCTACTGAGAATCCGACAGCTCTTATAACCCGCAAAGCCATTCAGATTAATTTATATAAACAATTTATACTCTTGTTGGATTACATGAGCAGGACGAATGTAATGCAACTTTCAGACCACTGCACATCCACAGCTCCCTTCATCCAGTGTGAGGGAAATGTAATGTATGTGTATGGCCATCTGGAGGCACTGCTGGCCTGCAGATAAATGGCCAGCAGACAAGCAGTGCTAAGACTAGAGAAAAGGACGCAAGGAGAGGAGAAGAGAAGAGTGGGATGAAGATGAATTCTGAGAAAAGAATAAACTCTTCTCAACCTGAACTTTGTCACTTGAGGATCATTGAAATTTTTGTGAAACTTAAGTGGAAGCAATGAATGTGAGGAATACGTAAGAAACAGTGATGCATCTGACTCTTGTATCAACTTCACAATCAGGGAAGCACTCACACTATGGAATCACACTATCAGTGAATTTCGATAATTTCCACAAACTGTGGTTTGCCATGACTTTTGTGGTAACTCTTGAGGGCTTCACAAGAGCTTTGGTGCCAGTGTCGATGGCTGTGTGATCCAGATGTGGTTGTTGCCATGGCCAGGGAGGATATGCAGGGC
>OMNV01009168.1:0-20582 GCA_900303265.1 Brotula barbata | reverse complement strand
CTTTTCTTTGACGTGGGTACAAAATACAAGTACAAAATTCTGTTGTAATAATTAATATTTTGTTTGGCACCAAACATTTTATTTTAGGATATTTGTTTGTTTTTTGCATGTTTTGTTTTGCAATGGCTAATGCGTATATTTATGATTCAATTACAATATTTCACCAAATTATGTTTATTGAATTTCATGCCTTTTATGTTGGCTTTTTTAGGTATTGTGATTTATTTATAATTATTGACAATTGTCAATTGTCCTCACAGAAAACCATACACATACGTGCATAGTAATTCTCACCTGTGCCAGGGCGCCCCATAATGATCTCCTTTCGTGGTGCAGGGTGAAGGTTTTCCGCTGGCAGGATCAAGGGCAGCAGGGCAGTGGGAGAGGGATGACAGGGAACTGGTTGTTGGACCTCACCCCCAAACCCTGTCCCTCTGTCCCCATCTCGCTCCCCGGGCCCATCTACGCTGCTGGGAGTAGGAGCTGTGACTGTGGTGCTAACAGTGACTGACAGAGCCTGCAGGGGGTTAGCATGGGTGCCTGTGACGGGCAGGGAGGAGGCTGTCGGGGATACAAGCACTAGAGTTGGGGCTGGGCTACGCAGGAAAACAGTACCATTGGGTACTGTGGCTGCAGTAGCATTGATGGGAACAGGGACCTGGAGGCCAGAAATTGGCTGAGGAGTGTCTTTAGAGGTATTATCTGTCCCTCCCCCATTTCCTCCTCCTCCTCTTCCCAAGGGACATTCGGTAAACTTTGCCAATGGAACTTCAGGATTCCTCACGATAACAGGGGAGTCACGTAAGGCCTGCTGGGATAATGGGACTACACGGCGTGGCCCTCCATCGGGAGTAAGGGGAGAAGGGGGAGTCGGGGAGACCAGCAGAGGAGGGGGGGAGGCTGCAGTCGAGGATGGGGGCCTACTGGAGGAGGGGGTACTCACTCCTCTTGGATTGGAGAAGGTGGGTGTTTGTGTGCGAGAATGCGAGGCTGGTGTCTGAGGGGACAGCACCCTAAAAGTGTTGAGATCACCCTGCCCCATCTCCATCTTGGGTGTGTAATCGTGATGGTGCGAGGGTGGGGGTGGGGGAGGAGGTGCATCTGACTTGCGTTTGTTGGGGCTCATGGGGACTGTAAACATCAGGTTGGTGTGGTAAGAAGGCTGGATGCCTGAAGAATGTCTTTCCTTGTCTCCTCCTCCAGCTGGGGTTGATGATTTGCTGTTCCCTCCACCTCCCCCTCCTGTTCCACTGGGCTGCCTGTGCCTCCGGTGTGGCAGGACTGGGGAGGCAGTGATGGGGGAGAAGTTTGCTGGGCGGAAGCAAAAAAGTGGGGAGGGAGAGGGAGAGGGAGCAGGTGAGAAGGGCGACTGGTTGGAGATGGGAGAAAAGGAGGGGGTGCCAGAGCGAGAGCTTCCTAATGACACCAACATAGTGGCAGCCTCACACTCATCAAAGTCAAAACGTGATGACAGGTCATGGGGGAGGAGAGAGGGGAGAACTAGGCGGGGTCTGGAGTCTCCTCTACTACTGGTTTCACTGCTTTCTCTTGACGTGTCATCCCAGTCAAACTCACTACTTGCTCTGCCCCGCAGATCAGAGGGAGTAACTGTTCCGGAACTACTGCCCCCCCTTCCCCTCTCTCCCCCAGCCGCCTCCATCTCTTTGGTCCTCATGGACAAGTGTCTAGAACAGTATCCTCGCCGCTGAGACTCCTTCATACAGCCCTCCCTGGAGCACAGCCTCCTCCACTGTTTACCATTGAACTTCTTGCGGATACCATTCTGGGTGCAAACAACATCTCCCTTTTTGTATTTCTGCTGAGCCAAAGAGAGGGGAGTCCGGGAGCGAGAAGAAGAGGTAGAAGAAGAACCCCCTCCAGAAGTGGGAGTAAGCGTCTGTGTGGGAGTGGTCTTGGTTGGAGGTAGGTTTGGAGGGGTGCTGTTCATTTCAGATGGCAGTAAGGCAGGAGAAGGGGATAGTTGGGGACTGGCCAGAGTAGAGAGGTGTGGGGGACCCAAGCCACGTACCACAGAGAGGTGGGGGGAGGAGGGGGGGTAGCCAGCGGACTTAGAGAGGACATGTCTGTGCTGGGAGGCCCCAGCATTTGGTTTTGGACCAACAGAGAGGCCCATGTTGAAGTGAGACACCTCCATGTCTTCCTCTGGGGTTTTTGGCTGTTTCTGAACTGCATTAGTCATTACACTGGAAGTCACAGAAGAAGAATGGGGGGGTGGATGTACATTTCCATAGGGATGCCCACCTGCAAGCCCTTGATGTGAGAAGCCATGGCCCAAACGTGCTCCATCTCCCAACACACCCATTCCAATACTCAACTGGCATACCTCCCTCTCAACCTCCATCTCCTCCCTCCGCTCCCTCTCTTCTCTTGCTCTCTCTCGCTCCCTCTCCCTTGCCTTTCCTCCATCCAAATGTGGGACCTCCCAGGGAGGGGTCAGCAGTCTCAGGCTCTGTCGAGACACCCAAACAGCCTGAGTATTAGCTTTCCTTTTGTCTGCCTCCTCCACCCCTCCACTCTCCAGAGGGCCTTTATCTTCACGCAGAAGGACCCGGTAAGGAAATGACACACCAGGATGAGGGTCCACTTGAGAGATGACTCCCTCCCTGTACAATGATGGACCACCTTCCTCGCCACCAAAGGGCACACAAACTTGGGTCCCGATAGCTACAGGGGCCAAGCCATGTGGGGGGGCATCTAAAATTACATCTACAGTGCTCTCAGTCCCTAATGAGGATGTCATTGTGGTTCCACTATGGAAAGGGTATTGAACAAGCTTCTCCTCACCTTGTAACTGGACTTCAATAGTATCTCTACTAACCCTACGTACCACCCCTGGTCTAAACAGGGACGGGGTGTATGAGGCTTTTTCCTTCACCCTTCCATCCCCTTCAGCCCCATGACCACTACCAACAGTCCTATTTACTTGACGAGCAAGGACTCTCTGGTTCTTCATTCCCTTTGCCAGAGCATCAGCTACCCCCTCAGACAAGCTGGCTTCTTTAGGGCGTGAGTTATGAAAGGTGGGAAGGATGCCGAAGCGCTTTTGAAGGAGGCTTGATCCTGTTGTTTCCATCACTTCCAGGTCAGCCGAGTGCTCACTGGCTGTATCAGTAGACGGAGAGCACACCAGGTTGGGGGCTCCCTCTGCATCATTTCCACCAGCTTGAGACTCTCTTTCCTGGGAAACTGTTGTCCTGAGAGTACCATCCTCCACAGAAATCAAATGTTTTGCTTCTATAGCTTTACTGTCCACAATTAACAATAATGGCTGATTACCTGAGCAATTAATACTTTTACTATTAGTGCTATTAATAATGCTACTATTACTACTAGCATTCATTTTATTACTGTTAGCAACGTTGTTAGTACCAGCTGTAGCATTACTATTAGTACTGCCGTTAATGGCAACGTTAATGCTATTACTATTGTTAGTAATATTACTAATGACACTGTTATTGGTCATATTCATGCTATAACTGTTTTTGCTGTTGCAGTAACTATTGTGCATGGAGGTAGGGGTTGTAGCCAGGGTATTTGTGTTATTAGCAAAGTGCTCAAAGGTATATTTCTTTTTGGGGATACGAGCCTTGAAGGTGGCCGTTTTCCTGCTGGAGACTGAGCTGAAGCTCGGGCTGTGACTGGTGGCCAATGTGGGTGTGGCAATAGGTAGTGGCCCTGGGGCAGAGACTGGAGATGCTACAGTATCATTAAAATGGGTAATATTTCCATTCGTTTCCACTGTCTTACTCTCCTCAAACTTTCCTTCATCCTTTTTTACTTCTTTTTCGTTGGACTCCACAGGTTTTTTCAGCTCTTTGGACTCCTCTTTCATAGGGGGATTGCTGTTTATGATTGGCTCTTTGCAGGAGCTGGCTGCCGCAGGAGGGGTCTGCCTACGTGTGGTAGGAGTACTGGGGTTTGGGTGAATGTGCTCTGCATTTTTGATGAGTGTGTCCCTCTTGACTCTTTTGGTGTCTTTCTCTAGGGGAGGATGCGCGCTCCCTCTCCTTCTCTCCCCTCTACCTCTGTTAAGCAGAGGGGAACGTCCTCTGTTTTTCTTTAACGGTCTCATCTCCTCCTTTCTATTCACAAAGTGCTGCAGGTTGTGTGGCACTCCTTTTTTCACTTCTGAGCCACTCTTTAAATTTTGTTTCTGTTTTGTTCTTCTGTCCTCTGTGCTTCAAGCTAGATGAGAAGAGTGAGACAGAAAACACATGGTCATTTAAAATCTTCAAGATCAAAACTTGCTACGACAAAAAAATGACATCATACCTGGATGTGTGCTTTATTGCACATTGGCTCAGTGTCTGAGAAACGCTCAAATTAATACTCCAGGTCGCTGTGATCCACTAGAGTAAGCATGTGTGTGTGTGTGTGTGTGTGTGTGTGTGTGTGTGCATGCGTGTGTGATACGTATTCAATCAGCCATTAGCTATCCACCATTTTATATAACTGAAAAGAAACACATAAAGAAAGGAAGAAAGAAATACTTGAACACACACACTTGTACCGTACTGATCACCTAATTGTCCTGCTATTCTTTCACCAGCTACTTTGACATGCGACAGGATAGTTTTCTCACACTACACAGCATTCTATTGACTTCATGCTGTGTGTTCATCTTGGGATCACAACAACATGACCATTTACTTTGATTTCCATCAGGAAGAAAGAGCTGGCAGTGGCCATAGTGAGGTCACTGTACAACACGAGTAAAAAAAGAGACAGGGAGAGAAAGAGACAGAGAGAGAGAGAGAGAGAGAGAGAGAGAGAGAGAGGTGGAGAGAGAGACGAAGAGCGGTAGGAGTATGCGGCTGTTTGTTCACATAACGCTGTTCTTGTAGTTGCTGAGAATTTCCACAGTCATTCTAGCACATGGCCCTCTATCTACTGGCCCTCTCACTCTTTTTCGACGTCTCAGTTTCTCTGTCATCTTTTTTACATTCTCTCAATGGTACACACACACACACACACACACACACACACAATTGGACAGAAAATTAAAACATATCTGATATATTGAGATATTGAGACATTCTAAGATAAGCCCAAAAGAGAGGAAAAGGATGGAAAGGATGACACAGGACCGGGGCTTAACACTGTCATACACACACACACACACACATACGCTGCATTCATATATTTAGGGGCTAAGGGAACATAGGAAACGTTTGTGACACATGCATTATTGTAAATGGTTTCTACATGTTAGCACATGCATAAGCCAGTAATTCCATTTTTCACTTCTTGATATACAGCAAAATATCTCTAGCTGTTCCTGTGTCACTACTACACTCCTCTTCACGAGACGCTCTCTGTGTCCTCTGCCCTCACGTCCTACCACTGTAGAAAATTTAGGCTTTCACTATTTCATTAATTAGATTAGATTTAAATCAGGCTGTCACTGATCTGATTGATCTTTTAATGAAACACACAACTATAGAGTCAACAGTTTTGTTGCTAGCAAGAAGAGAGAAAAATATTAACGGACATGTTCAAGTTTTGATCCTGTTCAAAACAAGGGGAAAAAATCTGACTGCAGGAATGCACATTTTCCCAGTGATCGGCCAAATACCCATTCATTAGTCTGAGGCCTTGACTGAAAATGTTTATACCAGTTACTGTGGCGTAATGTAGAAGAGAGGACGGAGTCAGGGCCACTATACTGAATGACCAAATGACTCTCTAGGATCTGATGTCTTCGTTAAACAATGTGTTTGGTCATAGTTATGGCCTCCAAAAATGCTACTGGCTCAAGCTGATCTGATAAGCAGTCAGTGTTTTTCAGTGTGCGTGTGTGTGTGTGTGTGTGTGTGGGTGTGTGTGCACATGCATGAGTGTGTGTGTGAGAGTTCACATTCTGTAGCAGTCAGAGCTTTTCAAACTACTGTGCTGGACCATATTTATGTGGAAACTTGTAACATGTAAGAGATCTTTCTTCTTCTTATTATTGATCAATAATAAATGTTTAGCGTAGCAAGTTAGTTTGAATGCACGAAATGATGTGCATTCAAAAATGTGCATCCTTCGTTTGGTCTTTCCTTTCAAAATCTGTCACGTCAAAAATTGTTCATATTTACAGAACTTTCTTTTCAATTCTAGATTATATTAATTAAGGTTTTCACTACTCTTAATTACAGAGACAATCAATGAATATATACACAAGACATGTAGAACTTTATATTTGATGTAAGAGTACAACTAGCAAATAAATGGCATTGAGTAATTTAAAATTTCTCATCATCACACTTCTCACTCAAAAGAAGCAAAAATCCAATATGTCAAGGCCTCTCAAGAGTGTTGTTTCCTGTACCCAAGTTGTCAATCATAAATTAGGCAGAAAAACATAAAGGACACAATTGTAAAATTACCTCATGGCTTGTATCAGGATGAAGCACAGAGGATCTCTGTCATAATTTATAGTATTTAATTTTAAGTCTGCAATTTGGAGATGGGGGTATTTGCCTGGATGGCTGCAGCTCAATCCAGAATAGACATATAATCAATGCTTATGGTTTCCATGGCGTTGAGCTGATCTCCTCCTTAAACAGCAAAGAGATACTGTTTCATCCAATAAACACAAAGTAGCACACATCGTAACACTCCTCCACAGCATA
Source organism: Brotula barbata (assembly GCA_900303265.1). NCBI lineage: Eukaryota > Metazoa > Chordata > Actinopteri > Ophidiiformes > Ophidiidae > Brotula > Brotula barbata. The sequence continues at coordinate 13,944 of OMNV01009168.1, read as the reverse complement.
GCGACTCAAACTTCACACACATACTCACACGCACTAAACACTCTCCTTGGAATTTACAATCCAATCATGCATACAATGTTAAAATCTTACTTGGACATATGTATCTCATACTCACGTTCATTAACACACACACACTCACACACACAAAGTTCAATCTTTGACCAGTTCGAGTTTCCCTTTTCACTGCTAACCAAAAATGAAAAATATCTTTTTATACTATAACTTGATTTTCTTTTCCTAATAAGGTAATGCACGCTTTCTTGCAAACATTATAGTGCAGTACAAATTATTCACTGAATTCTAAATATTTGCTGATTTCACAACAAATTGGACATGGGTGCATGAATGCAGCAAATGAGAATATAAGTGTGTGTGTGTGTGCATGCACGCTTAAGGGTCATTCATAAGGAAATTGTATCTCAATGTCAACACTACAGGAAGCAAGTTGTACAGTCAAATGATAAAGGTATAGGCTCCTATTTCTTATTCCATAACTAACACTAATAATTTTAACAATAATATTCGACAGCAATTTATTCAATCAGTGGGAAAATTTAGTGTATGGCCCACCGCAACGTGTCATTGGTGGTTGTGTGTTGTGGTGGTCATGGTGGCATTTGAGTGACTTGCGTAGGGGTTATTATAAACATATGTTAGGCGTCTATCTTGTTCAATCCACGCTTGAACTATATGTCAGTGTGTGTACGTGTGCGTGTGAGCGGTTACCAAGCAGATTGCAGCTCATCCCTCTCCTAAAAGCATTTTATGGGTGTCTGTTTGGGTGCAGGGCTGCAGTGAGGGGGACAGGGATGGAAGGAGGAGAGCGTGCCATGGTACGACAGAGGAAAACTGTATCTGTGGTATTGACGCTTACTGTGGCCCCTGTACTCTATAACATGGCAGGGTGGCTTTGCCCTTAAGTGGGTCACAGGGAACACACTCACACATGAAACAGCAAAAATGAACACATACACGGTTACACACTTCTGTCTTTGGCGTCTACTCTACTCCAAGTGAGTGCAATGGGATTGTACGTGTAACATGACACAAGTAAAATAAACCATTGCGTTCGAGTATTTTTGCTGAGGAAAGAATGGTAGCTGCGTGTGTGAGCATGCACGGGCGTATGTTTTTGCCCACACTATATAAAACCTTCATTGTAAAATCGTATGAATACTGGCAGCTGTTTAATAGTTGGTATATATGACTGTACATATTATCAATAAAAGAGCAACACAAAGGCCTGGAAGTTGTGCATTCTAGCCCATATTGATCTGCAGGCTGTAGCATAGATCAGAGGTGACTGTTCTTGTTTGGGACCAAATGGCAGAACTGCCAATGCCACATCAATGGCAAACTGCTATACAAGATATGCAAAGATGCCAGGACCATTAGGGATTTATCTTCTGCATATACAAGTGCAATAATGAACATATGACGAATGCACAAAATCCATGCACGTCACAATGTATATCTGCGGGGACATGGGAGGACACTTGCATTAAAGTCCAAATGTCAAAAACAAGAGGCATGTCCCTATCACGGATGCACTTTGTAGGACGGATGACAGTTAAAAAACTGCTCGCTCGCAGATGTCAAAGGTGCATCGAAGTGGAGTGATTGTAGGGCGAAAAGCGGCGAAAACACCGACTGCACTCCCCGGCTTCTTTGCGCTGATTTGTGCGAGTACTACAATGTCAAAGGCGTGTGACGGCTGGAGGCAGTCAGCCGGTCTGCTCTTCGTGCGGCACCCGGTAACAAACACAAACAACCGGTTACCAGTGACGTCTTATTACCCCATCAAGAAGGCCCTAATTCTTCTCCGTACAACGATTTTTGGCGTGCAAACATCTATTACAATGTCATTACCATATAACAAAGCATTTGAGCCCAACAAAGCCGGGAATGTGACACTACGTGACTGTCTCAAAGTTAAAAAGAAGACACCCTTGCGTGTTGTTTCGCTCTAGTAAGCAGCTCAGTAACGTTAGTAGTGGTGGTTGTAGTAGTCGTAGTACGCAACGGCGGCAGACTGCTAGTACCCAGATAATGACACGGTCAGTACACAGACCGCAAGGAAACGGGACGCTGTGTTCTCTTGTTGCGTTTATTTTCCCCGTGAATACATGTTATAAACACTGTATAACGCATTGTGGTAGTTGCGGATGCATATTTGGGCTGCAGTGCAGCAAATAGGTCGATTGTTTTTTTTACTACGCTAGCGCTGCTTCACGCAAACTCGAAAACTAAAAGGTTTGGATAAAAGTACTCAACATTGACCGCAACGTTGTGGCGTTGACGGAGCTGCGTGTGTCTCGTTCGTCCGTGGGACTGCAGTAAAACATTGGACAAAGTTTTTAGGCTGTTAAGTTACACCCCACCCGTTCTTCCATTCTCTCGACTCTTCCTTGGATCGCAAGCGGTGTCACTCCGTTTCTCGGACGTTATCGGAACAACCGAACGCCCGCAAGCAGACGGTTAACGTTCTATATTAACTGTCTGTGTCGGTTAATGAAAATATCCATGTCGGTGGAGCTTGGCTTTGTTAACTTTCAACTCACCCAAACAGAGATTTCCCCTTCGCCAAAGCAAGATTTATGGTCCTATTTTGCTGATGAGGAGGCTCGAGCAACTCCCGATAACATCCTTCCGCTATCGGCGAAAGCGACTGTGATTCTGGACTCACACTTTACTTTTCCTCCGCAAAACATGTCTTTCCTCCACAGAAACTCAAACAAGGATATAAAAAAAACTATCGGTCCTCTTTTCCACTACAGTCACAAAATGGTGAATGAACCACTAACAGCTGGGTTAACCGGCCAATCACTGGTCGCTGACAGGTACAGTAACCTATCAGCGTCGTCAACACGGGTAGGAGGGCGTGGCGAGCTGTCAAACTCCAAGTGACTGACACCAAAATTTGACCAATAGCGTGGAAGATGCTGAAGCAGCCCGGTGCCCTGTCCCAAACTGTACAGTATCCAATGAGAACTCTGGGAACCTTAGGAACAGCACGCGGGCGGGCCTAGAGGAGGGACTAGGTAACATAGAGCCAATAGAAAAGCACAAACGCCCCCTCCCGTTCTGAATAAGAGCATGTTTACCATAATTGACAGCACAAGTGCCATCCCTAATAATGCATCACATCTTGTCGAAAAATAAAATGGTGCAGCACGATTAAAGCGCCACAGTGCGACTACTGTTTACATTTTGTTCTCCAGTAGCATCCACTAATGCATTCTGACTAGTGCGCAGTTAGTCTAGTCAAGTGAAAACACGGACACAGCCGTCAAATGAACACAGGAGCACAGTTGGAAAGTTTGCTGTGGATCTGGAGAACTCTTGTGTGATGAGGCAGATGCATCGGTGTGCCTTGCAAGCTGCTCCCCCTCTCTTTTCTCTCAGCAACAGAGTCTCACGTTCGCCGCTGTCAGCCAATCAACGCTCCGCATCCCGCTCGCTCTGACGTCTGTAATCACTCCGCCCCGCCCACTCCGTTGAAAGTGAATGGCTCGGTCTGAGCTGACATCACTTCACCGACAGGCGATTGGGCATGTGTGCGACGTCCCCCGACCAATGGGAGCATGTGGGGGTGATGTCACCACGAGTGTTGCCACCAGATGGACCAAGGGGGCGTGGTCTGGCGTAAACTCAGCTAACCCCATGTTTGCAACTTTCAAGCAGCAGGAGACGGACCGGTGTACCCACGGGCGCGAGAACGATGAAGATGTTTGAGATGATGTCACGTTTGTGACATGAGCATTCTGCACGTGATCACTGAGACGACGCTGGCGATGCATAACAGCGCCATGCAGTAACATGCAAAAGTGTCATGGTAGTAAACATTGCATAATTCCTGCTCTGTTAGTAGTAGACATCTAGACTCGGGCTGAGACACACACACACACACACCCAGACAGGGCTTCGCTGCAGCAGCGCCCCCTCTTGGTAGTGTCTTTTGCACGCATGTTCTTTTTACAGAGGCAAATTATGGGAGAGAACAGTTAAGATCAAAACAGATACAAAATGCTGATTTGTATGTAAATATGTATTATGCATGGATAACGGAGCGTGTTTGCATATGTGCACTCAAGTGTATGTGTGGAAGAGAGTGAACGGACAGAGAAACGATTAAATACTGGAGTAGGACGACATCTAGTGGCCATTATTCATCATTGTAAGCTTTCCGTATCAACGCTTCATACCCATGAAATCTACCATGATCACAGTACAGCATCACAGATAACACACAAACTAACACAAACAGTGTAACGTCCAACTACCTAGCAACGTTTAAGTTTACATCCCATTCCATTCTCAGTGTCTATATTCTACCCAGCTCATATTTTCTGGTAGCTGCACATTTGCTGCTCATGATCAAGGAGTTTACAAAACACTTTGGAGTGGGGTTGGAGTATTCTGAAGATCACTTACCAGGCCTTTGATTGGACTCTTATGGAAATCTGACCCAAACACATCAAAGAGACTCTAAAATCTACTCCACACGAAGCTTTGTTCAATACAAATTTGTCAACCTTTGGCCCAGAATGATATTTTACCCTGAAACGTTTTCTGTGTTTTAATCTAAGCGAACGTTGCAGGGATGGACAGAATTTCTGATAATTGTATATAAAATACATATTTTGAATATAAAATACTTATTTTGTATTTCATGGTCTAGAAAAACACCTGATGTAATTTGTATCAAAACACTTTGAGGTTCTGTATTTTTGTAGTAAATATACAAACTTGCCATGAAGTGTCCCTCAGTGTGTTCTCATATGGTAAATGGTAAATGGACTGCACTTCTATAGTGCTTTTATCCAAAGCCCTGTACAATGTTTGCTTCACATTCACCCATTCATTCATACATTCACACACTGACAGCCGAGGGAACCATTCAAGGCCCACTTGCTTGTCGGGAGCAATTCAGGGTCAGGGTCTTGCTCAGGGACCTTTGACATAGACAGGCGGGGATCGAACCAGCAACCCTTCGATCACTAGGCGACCACCCTACCTAAGCCATGCCGCCCACATATGCTTCAGTAACCTGAAACTTGGTTGAAACTCAAATAAACTTCACCATTCCAAACGATGCAGGAGATAAGGAATCCATCTTTTTCTGTAACTTGCCGTACAGTGACAGTAGCGAGGGAGAAATCAGGTTACTGTCCAACCTGCCACGTGTATGCGGGGGTTACAGTAACCGGGTTTCTGCCTCCTTAACCTCCTTCAGTTTTTGCGTGGGCATGTAAATGTGTTCATTGTTTCAAGATTCCACATGCATGAAAATATTACATTTGTAAATATTTCCAAATTTGTGCATTTTTGGATCACTTTAGGAAAAAGTCACCAAACTTCGAGGGAAAAGAATGTAATCTATTTATATTGCTGCAACTGTCACAGCAGGACTGTGCCTAGACGCTGGTGAACTACACAGTCACCTCAGGCTGCAAGGGGCACCAGAGAGAGAGAGAAAGGTGAGGTAACCATGCTGAGGTAACCATGCAAGGCCCACTTGCTTGTAAGGATAAATTTGGGGGTCATAGTCTTGCTCAGGGACCTTCGACATGGAGGAACGGGAGATTGAACTGGCAGCCCTTCAGTCCCTAGGCGGTCACTCTTAACCCCTAAACCACCCCACCCCAATAGGCACATATGAAGGGATGTGGAGGTGGGTGGGGATGTGGTGTTAGGGTGATTGTACACTGGCCCAAGGCAACAATTCATGTCTTAGTTTCATTCAGAGAAAAACAATTCTCAATATTTCTTTAATAGCAGTAGTGAACTCACTGTATGTACTGAAATAGTACATGAAATGAAAATAATGCTGTGTTCTGTTTTACAACAGAAAATAAGGATCAGATATATTATTACACTTTTTTATTTTATGAATATACAGTTTTGGCCTCATACTAATGTCACTGAATCAAATTGTGGATAATTATTACAAATGAAATCAGCGTCTCCAAAATCCAGTTGAGTTGAATCTCTGTTAAAACAGAGAAGAGCAGCCCTGCAGTTGTTGTTTTTGTTGTTGGTGTTTTGTTGTTATTATTATCAGGTACTAGATGACGGGAAATTCCTTTGGATTAATAAAGTATCTATCTATCTATCTATCTATCTATCTATCTATCTATCTGTAACCTCTTTTGTTATATTCTTATTCATATTCTTCCTTCTTTTTTGTATTAGCCCACTTGTCCTCCATGGTGATCAATAATTTCTGATTTTGATCATTTTCCATGTGGTTGTCATCTTCCTTTTTAATTCCAGGCAAAGACAGCCACAAACCAACCTCCTTAGCAAGCCTCAGCTCCCCCACTCCATGGGAGCCTGACCTCTGACCTTCACCCTTCACCCTTCTCTGTACACTCATCACAGGCCTGTCACTCAAACTCCAGAGACCCGCCCCCCTGCTGGGCTCTGCTGTCAGAGTGGCCTCAGGTACAAACAAGCAGAGGGAAGAGGGGAGGGATGAGAAAGAGGTCTGGAGTGGGTGAGAACCAGAGAGATAAAGGAGGAAAAGAACCTCAAGAGTGCATACCTCTGCCAAGCAGAACAGTCCAATTATGAGTCCCATTGTTGCTATAGCGCCACCATCAGGTCAATTGATATTCCATTTTATTTTGTGTGTGGTATATTCATTAATTCAGTCATGAGATGTAGCACTTTTTGTAGAAATAAGCCCCGTCTGCTCACAATTAGCAACCAGTTATAGTGAAATTATAACACTAATCATACCTCCATTGCTCCGTCTAATAATCTATTCCACTAATAACGTTTTTTAAATAGCGCCTGTCTCATACAGCAAATACAGACAACAAGATGTAGAGGACAATTCAGCGACAACAGAACAAGACAAAGCAGAACAGCTAAAAAAAAAGATCAGAAACAGTAAATCAAGACATACGTAGATTGACAGATGTGAATTAAATTGGAACACCTGAGTAGCACTACGTTAAGAGGTTTGAGTTTTATTGTGAACTCAAATATGGGGGAGAGGTCACCAAGGGTTGTGGAAGTCAGTTCCATAGTTTGGAAGCATTGGAACAAAATGTCCTGTCCCCATCGGTAGTACAATGGTGAGGACAAAAAATTGTAAAGCTTGATCCAGACAAGGTGTGACCTATATGGATGGATGGAAATAGGCCCACGGAATTCTGATTCTATGAGTTACACTTCAAAAATTATAGTCCTAAAAGAAAAGGCTGTCATTACAGCGCCACCCTGAGGCCAACTGGTACCAAAATGTATTTATTCTGGTAATCTTCCTTGGGTCATGTACAACTTTGCCCAAAAACATTCTTTGAAATTCATCAATCAAAATCCAGAAAGGATTTTGACTACATTTCAGAAAAATCTCACTCTAAGTCTCTCTCTCTCTCTCGACTCCTCTGTAAATGAACACCCCACCAATCAACACCAGGAATGCCTGTCACCTCAGGCTCTCCGACCGCACACAGTAGCATAACCCCTGATCCCCTGACCCTCACCTTGAGCTCTGACACCGACTGTGTTTCATCAATCCTGGATATGTGGAAGCTCTACTGACTTACCAGAGGCAGTTCAAATAAGAAGCACTCCAATAAAACGTACGACCAGTATCAATAAGACGGATACTCAGGGCTCAGCGCCGATGTCGGGTGTGCCTTTGTGATGTCACCTCCTTTCAACTGAAAATCCATTCTGTCAGATCCCTGGAGCAACGGAATCTTGTTACCTTTAAGAATGGAGTCATCATCGAGAGTGCTACATTTCACATATTCGTCCAAGTTACACAGATTTAAGCTTTAAGCTCTTTAATTCTGCTAACTACCAATGGGCCCGTCTTTATAAACATTGGAATTCATTTTAAGTGCTGCTGAAATGCCCAAAGTTTCCAGAGAAACTATACACATGCATTCTGGGGAAATCTGTATTAAATTATCTTTTTAATTGCCCTTAAAAAAGTATTTTAAGGGCAATTAAAAATGTCACAGCTTTAAATTTAAGGTTTATCAAGCATTCAATAGGAAAATACATAGTAACATGTGTTTTCAGAACAAGTAAAAAACTGGGACATTGATTAATAACTTAATTAATTAATTAACTTATTTTTACAAATGAACCATCTCATTTGTACACACAAGCTGCCGTGATTTGAAAGTCTGTGTTTGTCTGACTTTAAGATGTCTGAACAGTCAATTTCTATTTGTTAAATTTTTACTTTTTAGTTTTGTCTTTGGGATACTAACTACACGGACTACATCTACAAAAAACTTCTCACATAAGGGGTCCGGAGTCTGTGAATATGTCTGTACAGTTGCTTTTCGCTAACCTTTTACACCAGTGACCTTGGCCTTCAATGGAAGGAGTGTATTTTGGAAAGAATGTGTATCAAGTTTCAGCAGAGGACGTAGTACAAGCCATCTCTTTTAACTACTGAAGTACGTGTACTCTATACTTTGAGCCGGCAGCTTGGAGTCATTATGTCTGATAATGTCTGATAAAAGCTCCACTCATTCGCCGCACAGTTAAGGATTTATGGAGGCTCATGTCGGCACACACTGGTTAAACCTCAGATGAAACCAGCTGGAGTGTGTGAATGTGTGTGTGTGTGTGTTTTCACAAAAGTACCACCAAAGTAGTCAATATTGAACCGTACTGTACATGTTGTTCGTATGTGACGGCCATGAATAAAAGCAATGAGGGCCACGTTACAGCATCGCCGCAGCTTAACCGAGGCTGTGCTCAGGGCCAATTTCTCCACCGGCCTCAGTGAGGAGAACAGTAGGCCCTGTGTGCTCCTTGCATTCTTTGTCACAGTAACCTTACACCGCTCAGCTGTTCCTGGGGTCCATGTCGCGTCCTGGAGCAGTCTGTATGAGAGACAAAATGGGAAAAGTTGCATAAATGGCTGGATGATGAGTTCACTATTTGCTGATGAATTAGCGATGTAATCAGAACATCTGCTTTTGTGTTAGAGAGGTGCGAGGTGGACTTGATGTAATGTTGGATAACGATTGTTTGATCTTCTTTGTGAAATGTAGTTTTACACTGAGGTACAGTGTGCTATTTTTGTTGTGTATTCCCCACACAAATACACACTGTTTGTTCCGTTAAGTGATTCAAAGTAGCGCAAAAATACAAAATTTCCTATCAAATTCACGTCACTATCAATCAAAAATCGTCAACCAACAAGTTTGTCAATATGCAATTCAGTACTTTAACAGCAGGGGGCGACATCCAACATAAAAAGCCTGTGAGAAACCAGTGCAAACAGCGGCGTTTGATGGCGAATAAAAGTGCCAAGTCATTTATGAACTTTATCTCAGATCTGCTCAACTTTTATTTCCTGATAACTGAAATAAAAGTGATTCTACGTCGCCGTGAGCTGAAATGGCATGAACAGAAAGCTTGATATAAAAAGAGGAAAAGGAAACAAAAGTGCACAAGTTTCAAACAAACCACATCAACGTGTGCTCACCGTCGACAATGCTTGTGTCGCTCCTTTGTTGTATTGACGTGCCGTTGCTGCGAAGGCCTCATTCCTGTGCGGTGCATAGTTTCTCCGTACTGTGGAGGATGTGGTGAAAATACTACAAAGTCTACGTAGTGTAATTCTGAAGCAACCAACAGTAACGGCCCTAAGATCTCTGTAGGCTTACTTAATTAGATGGTAGCACTGGAGCTAGCAAGTTTAATTTTTTGTAGCACACACAGGTGGTCGGTTAAACATGTTTTATTAGTCAAAAACACTTTTACTTTTAAGTTTGCTGTTAGCTCACGTAGCTCATTTGTGTTTGGTCATTGCGGCATTGTTTAGGAAATGTACTGTACTTTCTTTCGGAGTTGTTCTGGAATGGACAGTAGATATGTCAAAATACATTACCCATAACGCATTGCCCCAGTAAGGGATGGGTAAGAGAACATACAACGGGGGTTTTCCTCTTGAAAATGCTTCTGAAACCGTAGCTTACATAAATGAGGTAAATATAAATACACACACTCTGCTGTCTTTTGCTGAGTTTCTCTATGGAGCACAGGAGAGACAGTGAACGAGGTGAAGTACTCGAGTTGATGACAGCTACACTCGTAACGTTACTGTGAATGCAACAAAAGTTTAGAGAGTAAAACCCAATAAGTGTAATTAAAATCAAAGTTGTAAGTCTTCCAAAAATGAGTCCTGAAAAATGTGGCGTCTCATATCCAGTTCAGTACGGTAATGTTTGTTTCGTTGATTATTTCAGATATAATACCGGTGCAGCATATCAATCTTCCCACAGAAAACTTTTTAATGGCATATGCGATCAAACCTGTCGCACTGCACTGCACAACTGTGTGTGCATGCATTCATGAGCTGTCTGCATAATGCATAGATTGTGGTTGTATGTGGAGCAAGAAGCCGGCTGTGCACAGGTTTCCACGAAAGCAGGCGCTTAGAGGAAGCAGGGGGAGAAGGATGTGGCACAGGTAAGAAAGCACAGTGGTTCCTGTGGTCTCTCTGTCTCTCTCTCTCTCTCTCTCTCTTCTTCTGTGAATGACACACCTGGGTGGCTGGTGTGTCAACAGTGAGGACCAGGGATCTATAACACACACACACACACACAGATCAAAGTGGGTTAAACCAGGTAACATGAAGCAAGGAGCGCGGAAGTTTGTTGATTCTCTTTGATGTAAGACCTGCCATAATTTGTCCTTGAGGCTTTTACGTTGTAGATTATAGGCTGCAATATAAATTATTTTGTACTTTATATTAACTGTTGAGTACACTTTAAGCTCAATCATTCAGACTTTGGATACATTTAATGAACTTTTCACATTAGTTATACTTTAAGAATTGAGTGCATCATGTAAAAAAAGTGACAATAAATAACAAAATAGTAATTAATTTTAAAACATCATAATTAATAGAGATTCTGACTTTAAAAGACTGATGACATTCCCTGAAAAACTAATTATAGTAACCCTTAGTTACTATAATCTTACTTTCTGGATCTAGATAAGGCAGATAAGAAGATATGTCATTTCAATTACCCTTAAAATTCACATTATTCTAGCTGTGTACGATATCGCTTTATACTGATTGTCATAATTCAGGTAATTTGATATAAAAGTGACACTGTCATTGAAGACATAGAGCAGTAAATGATGCATTTTCAGTTTAAGGTGAGATGTTGTAACTACTTAGTACATTTTGATTGGTTGTTATCCATTAATGCAGAAAAAGAATATGAATGAATATTGCACAAGGCTGGTTTCTTACACACAAAACATAAAAATACAGCTGTGTTCTGTTGCTGTGAAGAAGCTTAGCACAGGATCAGGTACCATCTAATCATGTAGTGTAATTTTAATTGATTGATGACAGCCCAACAAATTTAAATTAAAAAAAAAATCAGTTAATATAATGCATTTATGCTAACATTTCCATAAGCATAATGGTTTTGGACGTCATTTCACAGTTAATAATTGGAGTCTTGAAGTGGCCACAAAAATGTCAAACCTTGTACAATTTAAGAGCTGGTTGTTAAAGAGAGATAGTTAGAGGTCATCATCGTTGTTTATCAATAACCAATAATTTCTTTGTCATTAATGGGTGGCCTGGCTATGGGGGTCGCCTAGTGATCGAAGGGTTGCCGGTTCGATCCTCCGCCATGTCTAATGTCCCTGAGCAACACCCTGACCCCAAATTGCTCCCGACAAAACACTGTTAAGTACTTTGCAAAAAAGCGCTGTAGAAACGCAGTCCAATTACGGTTAACAAATAGAGACATAACCACATAAATAACCACTGTCATGTTCATATTGAGTTTTAAACTGTTTTAATTAACCCTGATTACAGCTTAATTACAAGTTTGGAAAAATAACATGAACAAAGTGGAGAAATGCAATGTTACATCATGGTATTAACTCTCCTCTCTCCATCTGAGTGTTATGTAACTGCTTGGGGAGACCAGGCGAGAGAAGAGCGACGTAAATGAGGGCGAAGACAGACCTTTACACAGTGAAACAATACAATTTTCTTTTAAAATGATACACCCCCGCCCCCCTCAAAAAAAGGAAAAATATACAAGAGCGAGCAAGAGAGAAAAGTAACATTATAAAATAAAAATTACAATACATGGCTAAAAGATAAAATCCTCCGTGCCTGCCCTGCCTCTCAGCTCCCGATGTTACGTCTCTGTCAGCGAACTGAAATTAATATTACACATTTGTTATATTACATTTGTAAAAACTACTACCAAGACAGAAGGGATCAGATGGGGGGGAGGGGGTCTAAAAGGTTTGCCATGGGGAGTGGAGGGCGGGGGGATTCCACATTATCCAAAGTGATGTACACATCATAAAACAGCTAACAGAGCCATGGAATAATAATAATAATAATAATAATGCCAGGTGAAGAGGTAAATAACCCAGTGATAACAATAGCAACGATAATCAACAGCAATATTGACGTCAGAAAAATAAATTCGTAAAATGAAAAACCATTTTTCTTTATAACTTTAATAGACCTTTAATAGAGAAATGTCGTCTTTGTGCTGTTTGTCTGTCGTGCCTCCACCGTGGGGGCCTGAAACAGGATGAGAGGCTGTGTCACAGACTCCAGTTAGTCTCAGCCTGTAACAACATCACCATGGAGTCGGATCACACTGCAGTTAACAGGAAGTCAGACAACACCCGAAAAACAGCGAGGGAAAATAAAAGAAAGAAATGAAAGTAAAAGAAAGAAAGTGGAGCAGAGAGAGAGAAAGAGCGGCGGGTAGGCGGACCAATGCCTGTTGCTTAGATATGAAAAGTAATAAGGCAGCTGTCAGTTCAAACAGACACAGGACCTGTTGTGTGTGTGTGTGTGTGTCTGTATGTGCGTGCGTGCAGGTTGTGACATGCTCCAGCACAGACCACAGGGGTCTAATGAGGGAATTCGATCAGCTCAGCTACAGACAGCCTGGAGGCCCTGTAACGGTTCGCTGCTATAGATCCATCTCATCGCTGCTGATCAGCACCGAAGATTTAAGCGCTCGACTCAACAGACAGAAAGGTCGCGGATGTTCCAACGTCAAAGGGGCACGGTCACAAACACAATATGTGTGTGTGGAGCTTGAGGAGAGGACATTTCAGGACAGGCCCCACAAGTCAGACTTGCAGCTTTTCCGTATTATCTTACTATTGATTAACTCCTTCTCCTCATCCTCTCACAGACCCTGTGAACCGCACAGCGTTACGCTAACTGGCCCAAAGAGAGAAGATTCTACTTCAGGAGGATTCAGGCTGGACTCCGCTAAGCTGGACCGTGAAGTGGGAGCTGCCTCCAAACGACTAGATCTGGATCAGCATCGGTCTGTCTGCAGTCCTTTGTTGGTACTCGTCAGATTTGGTTAGACTGGCCTGTGCCGTTTTTTTCTCTTCATCAAACAAAGAGTACGACAAATCACCGCATCCCCCCCGCCGACCCCCTTCACTCCCGCACCCGTTACTGCTCAAAAAAAAAATCCACTTACAAAAAAATTCCTGAATCAATCGTGTCAATAAAATGCTATGCTTCATTAAAATCTCACTTTTTTAAATAATTTCCTTTAGAATATATAAAGATATAGTCTCTACGCTGTGTATTAGAGCTCAGTTTGCACTTCTGTACATGCTATAAAAACAAGGCATATAGAGAGGCAGTGTGTGTGCAAGGTGTTTCCTGCTCTCTTAGGATTCACTACAGGATGGCAGTCTGTACACACACACACACACACACACACACACACACACACACACTCTCAGGGCCCACTGATCCAACAATCCTCAGCTTTGCTCTCTGGGGTCCACGCCGCCACAGGGGAGAGCTGAAGACCCCGGACAGAGAGTGGGAGCAAACTGAGCTAAAGGCAGTGCCGTCCGTGCGTGTGTGTGTGTTTCTGTGTGTACAAACATTTGCTGGTTTAGTTTAACACTATCGTATGATTGTTAGAG
>OMNV01009166.1:0-10317 GCA_900303265.1 Brotula barbata | reverse complement strand
TGATTCAAATTTATTGAAATCTATAATAATAATAATAATAATAATAATAATAATAATAATAATAATAATAGATTTCAATAAAATTGTAATCATATGACATGCTCCATTTCCAACATGCTGCACCACGTGACTCTTCATGCACCGGGCAGCCACGAGCACAGCTGAATCTGATTGGCTAACGACTCTGCTACACTGATTGATGACCCCATCACACAGGGGCTTCATTGGCAGGTTAATACAGCGGTTGTCAATGATAGTATTAACAGTACATTATCTAATAATAAAAATGATTTAAAATATAATAATAATAATATAATAGTATGATAGGCTCCATTTCCCATGTGCTATCATCACATCAGCATCATCTTTCACTCAATATTACTCGCACTTTGTTCCTTGTTTGCATTTTTAAACTGTAATAACTCTTAAAATGATTGTACGGACAAAAGAGACACATCTACGTCTTCCTTAAAGTCTTGGGATTCCAGCAGTGTAAGTAATTGTACTTTTATTGTATTTTTTAGCAGAGGTTTTCGAACGGCGAGGGTTTTTTGTGAGGGGTGCGTTCACCGTTATTTTCCTAGGCTGAGAGAGCGCAGTTAGTCACGGCATCACGTCACTAATCATGCCCCGCCCATGCAGACGTGAGCACACCTGACTCTGATTGGTTAATCACTCTGCTCATCTGATTGATTGAGCGATACAGCAGAGCTACGCCTTCGCGTGACTGGTCAAACCGCTGTCCGTCAACGTATGCTCGCGTGTGATTGGCTGTTTTCTCGCCGTTCTCGTATGTTCGCCGCTTCGTTTGAACCGCCTTCTCGTCGTTGCATCATTCGGCGTCGATCCGCTACATTTGAGGTAAGGTGGTGTTTTTTCTCTCACATTACTTGTTAAAAGCATAAAACTTTAACTTTTCACAGCTTAAAACTGCTCTGTGTGCTGGAAATATTGTTCCTGTGGTGATATATGTGTATTGGAGGAATTATTCACGTATTTTACTGAAGTTAAAGTACTAATATAGCATGGCGGTCTTTTTTTTAATCTTTTTTTTCTTGCTGCGTAGCTGGCTTGCTAAACGCACATTACTTGTTAAAAGCTTTAAACTTAAACTTTACTGAGCTTAAAACTGCTCTGTGTGCTGGAAATATTGTTCATGTGGTGATATATGTGTATTGCAGGAATTATTCACGTATTTTACTGAAGGTAAAGCATTGATTTAGCATTGTCTTTTTTTAAAATCTTTTTTCCTGCTGCGTAGCTGCTTGCTAAATGCATATTACTTGTTGAAAGCTTTAAACTTGAACTTTTCTGAGCTTAATACAGATGTGTGTGCTGAAAAAATTGTTCATGTGGTAATATTTGTGTACTGGAGGAATTATTCACGTACTTTACTGAAGTTAAAGTACTAATATAGCATTGCGGTCTTTTTTTTTCATCTTTTTTCTTCTTGATGCGTAGCTGGCTTGCTAAACACACATTATTTTTTAAAAGCATTAGACTTGAACTTTTCTGGGCTTAATACAGATGTGTGTGCCATCTTGCTCCCGTTCTTCACCCAAACACGTACGTTTATTCCCACCGCAACTGACACACACACACACACACAAAACATTTACAGTGTGCTCAAGTTAATTGTGGCATTGTGTGTTAACAGATGGCTCAAACACCTCCTCAGCCAAGACCATTGTGGACTAAAGGTGAAGCACCAACCCCCCTCAACTCACCAGCCACAAAGGTAGAGCTCCCACCACTTTCCTTAGTATCTATTTAGCGCATTGAGTCACTTAAAGTCTTCATTTAGCTAAAATTGGTGTTATTTGTAATCAGGTGGCCAAAACTCGGACGCCTCCACAACCAGGATCATTCTGGGCTAGGAATGACCTACGGACCCCCCTGAACTGACCAGCCAAAGAGGTATAGTTCCGTCCTCCTTACTCGGTACCTTTTGAGTGTGTTGTGTCCTCATTTGGTAAACTTAGTGTACTTATTAATAATCGGCCAGCCAGACATTCCTGGACTGTGGATGTTTCATCCTGCCTCTCCTACAAAGCACGTGACGTGTCTCGTGTTATGAGTACATTTGAGCTTTTTTTTCGTGCTTTGTGACACGACTGTCTGCATGTCATAAAAACACATGTAAGAACCTTCGAATGTCTCTTCCCTTTGGTTTCAGTTGCACCCTGTGTTATTTCATTACCTTTGAATGATTGGTATTATGCGTTATTAGAAGGACCAGACACAAACACCATCACCAGCCAGACGCTCCTGCACCAGAGACAATGCACCGTCCGGCTCCACTTCTTGGGCTCGTAAGGTAGGTTTTCTTTGTTTTTTTTCTCTGCTTAGACAGTTAGGTTACTACAGTCAGGTACATGAACATAAAAATACTGAATGTGGTCAATAAAGGCGAAAGCCCTGATTCTTCTTCTACATCTATACAACACTTAAGTCCACCTGGAAGAGCGTAGACCAGACAAGTAAAAGACATAAATGACATTAATCATGAAAGAGAGCACTCTGGTAGTCTATATTGTGTTTGTGGACAGTGTTTAGTTAAATATGTTGAATGTACACTGTGTAATGTACGTCTTGTGTAATAATAAGAATGATCATGGCAATGACAATGCAAGTACTACTGATGCTGCTGATAAAAATAACATCATTATATCTTAGGTTAATATACATTCATACCATGCTTATCTATTACAACCATCTGTATATTTCATATTTATTTACCAACTGTATATTTCACATTTCTTATCTCATATTCTAAGGTTAGTCTTTATTGTATATTTGGTCTTTATTGTGTATTTTTAGTCTCAATTGTATATTTTTAGTCTTTATTGTGTATTTTTAGTCTTAATTGTATTTACTTCTGCATTTATTCTATTCCATGTGATTTTATTTTATGTTTCCATTGATGCTACTGTAACACAGGAATTTCCCAGTTTGGGATCAATAAAGTAAATCTTATCTTATCTTATCAACGATAACGTTGACAATACTGATAATGAAAACAATTGCCATAACATCATAATAATATTACTGATAATTAATTGCAATATTAATTATGTAACTGTAATATCAATGATAGTGCTGACAATTCTACAATAGAAACGATCATAATGCTGACCACAATAATAATGATAATAATAGTCCTATGTAACATCATTTCAGGTTGCAGAGTCGTGACATCCAGTCTGTGAGGGCCACGCACACTCAGAGCGATGACAGATACACAGATTTTTAATGAAACACTTAGTGCAAGAAGATCTATGCAGACCCAAACATCACGGCCACTTTGGTCCGCGTGACTCCGGCGTCGTTCAGCAAAATTTATGGAATTTCTACAGCACGGGTGTTTTTGATATGTTCTCTGTCTTTTACACTAGATTATTTCGGTATTCCCTGACAGTTGAGAGGGTTGAGACCCTATAGTTATTGTATCCCTTCTTCATGGCACTCTGGAGGGTAGTGACCTACTATTTGGGGTACACTACTCTCCACCCCACTGGGGGTATGCTCTACCCTCTAATCTCTAACGGTTCGTCCTCAGGACTAAGGATGTTCAAGGGAGATTAGTCCCCTGATTCTTAAAAGGTCTAGTTGACACATGGTTTTCCCAAAAAGCTTTCTAATGCCTGGTCCTGAGTCTCAATGCCGGTTCCGGTGACATGGTCCCCTCAACTCGGCTTGTGGGTCTTGCACACTGAAACTATCGGTACGAAAGCTACTAAAACTAATGCTACAAAAATGTATATCCAAATATGCGTTCAGCCAACAGCTGCAACGTCTGCCCCTGCTTCTAGGGCCTTCTCATTTATATTCTTCAACCTCCTGTTGCTCTTTCGTTCCCAGAATAAAACTCATCAAAGTCATTACACTCTCCTGGAAATGTTGTCATTTTCTTCAAACGTAAAGCATGGGCTTCTGGTACAATTGCTGATGCATATTCGGGTATCTGCTTAACATGCATTTCCTGTTTAGTTTGTTGGTTCACATATTTCCTGTTGAATGCTGCACATAGAACTACACGAATTACACACTACACTACACTACACAGTATCATCGAACTGGATAATCCTCCGCTAACTACTCTGTGTTCTTTTCCTTCGTAAAAGGAGATTCTCCAGTGCCAGGCCAATCTTTCCCAGAATGCTCAGCAGGCTTGTGACTTCCAGCTACCATCTAAGGTAAGAAACAACACTTTGTTTATGCTCAGTAAAAGGGATCAGAAAGCGACCAATGTGTGCGATCGCCCTCAGATTATGTATCCTTGTACCTCCTGACACATTGGAGGTGGTCTTGTCTCGACTCGGATCCTTCCACATGCACCTTATGGACAGAATTCCCAGAAAAGTGGACGACAGAGGTGTGGTGGTTGACGTTTTGTGTTATATACTGGCGGAGCGACTCTGTCAAACAACCCTAGTGTCCAAATGTTAGCATAGCTGAAATTCACATTGTACCTAATTAAAACCATTTAAATTGACTTTATTGTTTGTTTGTGCTTTGGATAATGATGGTAACTATGATTTCAGATCAAAATTGTGATTAAATTATTACTTAGCTTTAAAATAACTTCTTACACTAGTAACAATGGGTTAATGTTTTCTGGAGACGCAGGACAAGGACCTCTGTAAGACATAAAAATTTGTGTTTGGCAAACTCTGATACGTCACATGGTCTCATTAGGGTCTTTTTGCAAATACATTAAATAAATTAACCTCGGACCGTCTTCACGGTGACATTTGGACATCTCCAGGAGAGAGAGACAAACAAATGGATGGGGAGACAGGAGGCATCAGAGATGGGGTGGGGGGGGAAACATAAAAACACAAGATCAGACCATTGTTGGCGGTTCGGTGGCGTGGTGGTGGTTATCATTGTTGCCTCACAGCAAGAAGGTCGTGGGTTCGAATCCCGGGGTCGACTTCCACACCTTTCTGTGTGGAGTTTGCATATTCTCCCTGTGCCTGCGTGGGTTTCCTCTGGGTGCTCCGGTTTCTCCCACCCACAAAAACATGTATGTTTGGTTAATCACTCCTGCCATTGTCCCTGACCAAGACAAAGGTAGAAGATCTGGAGTTGGTCCCCGGGTGCTGTTGTGTGTGTGTGTGTGTGTGTGTGTGTGTGTACATGTGCATGTGTTGGCTGCCCACTGCTCCTCCTTGAGGATGAGTTAAATGCAGAGAATAATTTCCCCCAAGGGGATTAATAAAGTACGTTCTTCTTCTTCTTCATAGTTATGGCACTGACCATTTAACGCTTAAATTCAATGTGTGTTGGGTGTTTCGCTCACTGAAATGATATACGCTCCATAATCTTTGATCTCCTTTTATAATCTAAATTATATTGTAAATGTGTAAATATTGTACAGTGCGCAACTGTTGATGTTTATGGCTTTGGCCACACCTTCGCCAGTTGTAATAAAAGTATTGTATTAACGATGACAGACCCGATCAGGAGATCAAAAGTTGTAAAACGGGATCAGGGTTTGACTGATTCTCAGGCCAGTAAATACTTGTTCAGAACGAACAAAGGATTGGCGTGTTTTGGATGCATAAGGAGGAGCGACGGAACGACTCGGAGCGTCTGCGTCCTGAACCCCTGCGCTGCCCTGTGGGTAAGATTTACATAGGGATTTTTGGGGCAAATGGTGGAGCAGTTTGTTAGTTTGCTGTTTTCAATACTTATGATATGATTCTCTTTGTTATGTAGGTTTGTTTTGTGTGTGGCATGTGAACTGTGGGACACCACTGATTATTTTCTGTGTTGTTATTTGAATGGATGTCAAGGTACTTGATGTTTCCACAACCCTGGGATGGGATTAAGACCCAGCAATTACATATCAGGGTTATGGCTAACCATCAGGATACTTATACAGTGGGTAGGTGGGTGGGTAGGTAGATACTTTAAATGTCTTCGAGGGATGGACCATTTGGGCCTGCAGATACCTTGGATAGCAATGTTTCCACTAGAAAATGTTGTAGGTCCAGTAACAGGTCGAGCAGGTCGCTGTAGAGGAATTTTTTGGATTTTTGTGGATTTTTTTTTTTTTTACATTTGTTACGACACATTATTTTTGGTTGGTTTTTCCATGTAAATGACTTAAAACAAAGCGATCGCAAGGAGAGGGTGACTCCAGAAGCTGCATATTTTGCGAAACAAATTTTCCTTCACGCCGTAAGAGGTGGACGCGAACGACGGAAATCAAAATTTAACCACGGCATTGTGATGTGGACCGATACTCGAGACCGCCACCCCCTTTCCCCTCCATTCCACACCTGAACTCATGGAACAGAATAATATTGCAGAAATCCATCAGGTTAAACTGGACGATCTACATTTATGTTGATCAACCGCCATCCCCTTTCCCCTCCCAAGTGAACAACTCTAGTTGGCACTTTTGTTATTCTTTTGTGTGTTTGTTTATAATTCCAGCGTAAAGGCAAGTCATGTCAGATTCCACCTTCGGCCCTTCTGTTTTGTCACAACTTTTTAACTGAGGCTTCCAAAGTGCCAGAAGAGAGAAGAAGAGAAAGAGGAGCTGCTGTCCATGCTGTGGTGTGCACCCAGAGTGCAGAATCTGCTGACGCAAGAGGCTGTAAAGGTGTCCAGTCCAATTTTCAGGTAGAAAGATGACTTCCCTGCAAGAGGTGAACCCCACAGTGAGGGGGATCAGAGGTTCTCTACATGGGGATCGATACGATACGGCAAAGCACAGCATGAAGCTGGTGGCACAGGTGAGTGAGTCTGGAACTCTGGAGCTTTTGTTATCTTAGCAGAAAAATGTACAAAATGCTTATTATGTGGCAGAAATTGTAATTGTAAGAATGTGTGTAATGCATAATGCATTCGAGGATCGTTTCTGTCCTTGAATCAAATTCAAGCGAGCAGAACGCATGGAACAGAATAACATTGCAAAAGTCCATCAGGTTTAACTGGAGGATCTACATTTATGTTGATAAACTCACTCTCCCCCTCCAGGGAATGAGAGAACCTCTCAGGGGAGTGATCGACGTCAGCTCAGGTGATCCCCACAAGGCCAAGATGAAACCTGTCTCATTTGTGCGGCAGGTTAGAACAACACTTTACTTACTCCCAGTGCAATGTGCTGTGTTTCACTTCTTCTTTTTCTCTTCCTGGCAATACTCTGATGACTAAAATGAATCCAAAATCACAAAATTATGGATGACTAATTGTCACTGGCAGCAATGTGCAAAGATTGAAACCATCACAATTGCAGCCAACGGTGCAGACGGTCCCTGGAAAACGGTGTCTTTTCACGTCAATGATTGCCTCTACAACCATTCAAAAAAATGTTTTATTTAGGAATATAAAATGCTATAAAATTACAAATTCATTTTGATGAGGCGCTGGGAAATCAAGGAAGCCTCAGTGGCTAATATATCCTATATACAAGACTCAGGTGAAAAACATATAGTAGTAATAGATAGATAGATAGATAGATAGATAGATAGATGAAATACAGTATATGATATATACATGACCCTGGCGCTGAAGTGCAGAGGGGGACACTTGCTCTTGCGCTCTCTCAGCCTAGGCAAATAGCAGTGAAAGCACCTCTAACGGAAAAACGGCCTCTTCAATACCTATGCCGTGGATCAGCCTTTGACACTGCCATAATGGGGTCTTGCTATGGTTGAACATGTCTGTGTCCTCAGGTCTTGGCTGTATGTCTGTACCCAGAGCTCCTGCAGGACCAGGACCTCCCTATGGATGTGAGGATGAGGGCACAGAGGCTTCTGGAGACCCTCCCTGGAGGAAGTGTCGGTAAGAATAAAATGTAACAATATTTGGTTGACATAGGAGAAATAAGAGACGGAACCAAATCAGACATATTCCCCCGACACACAAACAAAGGACTCTTTTAAGGTAATTTGAGGGCATCAACCCCACTTGACAGTCATTTCTTCTTAAATTACATTAAATGAGTTGTCAATGGTTTAACCGGAATAAACGATGGGGTAGATTCCTAAAAAACAAAGTTGCATCTGGTGATAGGACCCCACCTCCATGACATTGAATACACAAAAGTAGCATGATGTAATTTTAAGGCTACATTGCACAGCCCTAACTTCTACAGTCCTCACATTGAAAACCTGGGGTCTTGTCACTTTGACAACGTTCAACGTTGAATGTTCAGTGTTTAAATGAACAAACATCAAATGCCCGCTTTTAAGCAATGGGTGAGGTCAAAAAGTTTCACAGAATTTATCTGACTGACATTACCATTGAAATGCATTTATTCTCTTCATATCAGGATCATATTCTTCAAGTAGCAGTGGCAATGGGCACGTCAAGCAAAAGATTGCAGAGTTCATCACAAGCCGAGATGCAGGAGTGCCCTCATACCCAGAAGACATCATCATCTCTAGTGGCTGTCAGAAGGCTTTAATGGTAAGACAAAACTTGAGTTTATGGCAGTGAGAACTTTTTAGGGGCTAATCAATGCCACGGAAACTGCATTTATTAGTAAGGTACAGTTCTACAATTCAAAAGGTGCGCCGCACTGCACTAAAAATCGCTGTGGATTGCCACCTACCCCTCCCCTGTCTGCCTTTTACCCTCGTTCTCCAGATTTTCTAATTGCTTTCATCTGTCCCGGCCCCTTTGTCTGTGTGACTTACCTCCAGGTACTCACCTACAAAGACATGCAGCATGGGTGTATTAGAGTATCTGAAATTGACCATAGATGTAAATGGGAGTGTGATTGAGTTGTCTGTCTCCATGTTTCAGCCCCATGTCCAGGATTTCCCCCCGCCTTTCGCCCTGTAACCAATAGATCTGTTTCAAAGCCTACAGCCTAATAAGTGAATGCCAAATATTTCCCAAATCTTCCAACATACAAATAATACCCGAATACCATTTTCATTCACTTCTAACTGTTTCTAACCGAATCCAGACCTGGATACAGAGGATGTCAAGGCACTCATACTGAAATTTAGTAGAGAGCTCAGATTGGAGGAAATTTGGAGGCTCGATTCTCAACAGGAGATGAAATTCTTTAGGCACCATTTTGGTGATCTATGGTGCATGGTTTATCGCATTTCAGTGCCGCCACTTGGGGATGAGTCCACGGTCATTTTGCTACTTAGACGTTGTGTAATCTCAGGCATAAGGTGCAAAGGTCAAAGCCATGGGATCATTTGCTGTAGCTGCAGAAAAACATGCCGACCCAAGGGTTGATCACACAAAGTACAACTCAAACTTTTTCTTTCCTGCCTGTGCTACTTGCAAATACGACAATTGCATCCGTTGTTCGCTAGCAATGACACTTGATAACACTGATGCCTTGCGGCGCTTTGTGCAGGGTTCAAGATAAGAGGGTTTGTTTCTAAGCCAACATGAGCCACTCTTCCATTGAGCATAGATATAATCCATCCAGCAGTTTAGACTTTGAACAATATTTCTTTAATTTGTGGCTCTGCTGAAACCGATCTCAGAGCTGACTGTGTGGTATGTGCTTATTGATAAGTAATGAGCCTCAACTACAGAGTACAGCGAGGCGGTGGATTGTGTGTTGTTGCATGCGCTGCAGGGTTAAACATCTTGATGTAGACGAGCCTTTATATGTCAAGTGAACCCATCCTCCTCCAGGAAGCTGTGGAGAAACATCATGTGTAATTATATTGTTGGTGTTGTGTGTTAAGAATGTGGTGAAGCTGCTGGTTGGGGGCGAGGGACAGCCTCAAACAGGTGTGTTGACCCCTGTGCCCTGCCCCCACACACTGCCCATGTTGCTCGATGATGCCGGCGTCGCTTTGATTCCCTACAATCTGAGAGAGGATAGAGGCTGGGCTGTGGACCTGGACCAGATGCAACAGGCTCTGAACACCGCTAGGGGGCACTGCAATCCCAGAGCCATTTTTATCAGCAACCCAGGCGTTCCCACAGGTAAGCAACAACAGAAAGGTCCATCAAATGTACCTGTATCAACTGGGAGTTAGTCCTACGCAATAAAACCCAACAGTCCAAAAACGAATCCTATCTCTCCGAATCCGGCAGCAGTTCCCGTTTCCCATTCCAGGGCCGGTGTACAAATTCAAAAAGTCCAAAGGTTTTCCACCAGGAGATGAGTTGAGGAATAGTGAGAGGACGTGGGCCGTATTGATGTAGACATTGAAAAGCTCCACATGGGGTGATTTGGGAATTGGAATAACATCAGCATCAGATCTAGATTCTACAGATATAACATTATACACTTGCAAAAAGCAGGTTTTGCATCTATGTCAGGTATTCATTTCAACAAAGGCATGTGTACCGTTTGTCTTTTCAGGTCATGTGCAG